>CAJHQP010004484.1:0-54820 GCA_905132765.1 Moricandia arvensis | reverse complement strand
TAAAACTACCACCTGAGCTTGATTGGCTTGTCCCACCAAAGATTCACCATCGGTGTGATCACTTGGGTGCATTTCCAGCATTGAGTTCTCATAAAGCTTGAGCTCATCCCACACTTCCTTTATGGAGGCTCGGCTACTGGTCAAACTGGCCTATTCCTCCCACCAGTTGCCACATTGTTCGGTCCAGATCGGTCTCCAGCACAGGAAGACTCCACTTCCTCATCCTGTCCACCTCCAGGTCCCCTTCAGCTTCCCCCAGCTGTTCTCCAGCTCTATTCAGTTTCCCCGCAGCTGCACCCAGCTGAACCTCAGCAGGATTGAGCTGGTTCCCCATCATTTCAGCTGCATTGACTCAGCCTCCAGCTGACAGCTAACTCCTCTGAGGATTCAGCTCCCAAGCATCCCCAGGACCGGATGCCTCAAGCTGCATCCTTGCCTTTTCGGGTCTTCTGCCCTTCTTGCCACCCTTGGGTGTAAACCAAGTTAGTACAAGGCAATATATAAAACCGCAAACAACCCTAAGACTAGGCAATCAATCAATCCCTTACCATGAGACCAGCCGGATGTGTGGTGACTACCCATAACCCAACAATCCTTAGAATCAACCTCCGCTCTGATAACTTGTAAGACTCGATCCTGGCTCATTTGCCTCACTTGGATCCACAGCCTACTTGTCCAAAATTAGATTGTTTTAGATCGTTTTTATTTCTAACATTTTGCTAAGTCAATTTTCAATCATATGAGGTTCATCCAATCGATTCATACAACTCAACAAACATCTAAGATCAGATAGGAATAAATAGTCATTGTATAAATATAAACTTGAGATTCAATACATAAGTTTAGTTTGCACTATAGGCTATCATAAGTTCATTCCTAATCCAAACTACCCACACACCACACATCTACTCTCGGCTGGAATTTTCATGGTTCCTTAGCTTTACCACGGTCCCAAGTCAGGTCCTGAAACCATACACATCACAACACAATCATGTAAGTACAAACCGATATCCTAACAACATAACTAATCATTGCATGGTTCGGTTCACCTATCTAAGATCCACAACCTAACCAATAAGGCTTACCCACAATATCAAACTCAGATTACCATCTAGACAATCCGGTATTACTTAACCAACTCAAGGGTAGCCGATTCTATGGAGATCCAACCCCTCGGTCCCAACATTCCAAAGGACCACCATGTTACTGGTCCAAAATCGACCCCCTTTAAACATGCTCCGGAAACTAATTAAAATTCATTATCATTCATAATAAATCCCCACTAAGGGTTTTCCATGGTCAGAATCCAATGAATCCATGCGGATCATATTGGACCCGAACATGATCAGACCGGACAAGGCAAAGGTCTATGCCCTGATCCGGTCAATACTTGATCCAAAACCATTGAGTCTGAACCATCAGACACAACCAGAATAGAGATGAACAAAGATACATTAGTAAGGAAAAAAGGGAGAGATGGATCTAGTCTCACCAAACCGACCAAAGAACACATGGTATTCAACCGTGGTTATGGAGGGTTGGTTCGGACCAAACCACTCACCTTGGGTGTACGTTCCAGAGAGCTCATACCCTTCTCCAAATCCTTCTCCTTTCCTCTGGTTCCGATCATGGATCGATCACACTTTACGCAGACCAAACTCCCGATTGCAAGAAACCACACGACACACGGCCTTCCCTTTATCACCTTCTTTCTTTCTTTCTTTCTTCACTCTCTCACGAATTGGGCAGAGTTTTCCCTTAAGGAATTGTTTGGAAAATCCGATCCCAAGGGTCTATATTTATAGATAAAACTTGGCCAACAACTACCTGGGCGAACAGGAATGACTTGTTGGCCGAAAGTGTGCAACTGATACCCTTCCCACCCTTTCGCTACAACTGTCCCTTTTCTCTTGTTGGGCTGGTCGATTTTATGCCCATAAGACTTTCCCACAAGCCCTACCTTATTACCCAAGCCCACAAACCCATCGGATCCCCTTAAGCCCCATGACCGACCTCATAACCGCCCATGACCCGAGCCCATGGTCGACTTGCCAACACTCCACCGAGCTGAGATGAGCTGACCACTAGCTGCCTCAGCTGAGTGAGCTAGTAGTCTAGCTACTGGAGATGACCCAAGTTTGTGTGAGCTACACTGAGTTGTCCTGAGCTTGACCTAGCTGGTCGAGCTACCCAACACTCTACCGAGCTGAGGTGAGCTGGTTGCTAGCTTCCCCAGCTGAGTAAGCTTGTGCTCCAGCTAATGGAGCTGACCCAAACTTCCAGGGAGATGCATTGTGCTGCACCCACACTTCACCTAGCTTGATGAGTTGCTTTACCGCATCGTCCAGCTGCCACAACACTTGTCCAGCTCTCTTTTCCCTCGCCTATACCCCATTTTGGTTAAGTCTCAGCCTTCTGATGCCCTTAACCTACCTATTCAGCCATGATACGCTTGTCTTTAGGTCTTATGACCTGACTGGTACGTTTCTTCGCAACATGGGTGAGCCCTAATGCTTCATCTAGAATCAGGGACATGATAACATCTATGAGAGGTGCCTGCTGAAAACAATCTAAGATCGCAAGCAAGATATCTTTAATGAACATGCTACAACAATATGTTTCCCCCATTCATTCAAACATTTACAATTTTGAAAAAAAATGATGTATATTTTGATTATACTTCGAACATGCATTATGAGATCACGTCATAAGACTAAAGATAGAGATCTACACATACTAGATAAAGCTTTGTCATGACCTCCAGTTACACATCTAACAAAATCAACTGCCTCAATAGTTTTCATGAAGCACTAGAAGCTTTAATAAGTACAAGTTAAGTAATTAGGTGTTGGTTACCATGTTGGATAATTCCAAGCTTGTGGAAACTTAACATATTATTAGATGTTTAATATGTTAAGAGATAAACACAAAAAAGATATCTAGAATAGGAAAAAGAAGTTTTCTATTAGATTAGGTTTGTGTTTTCCATATTCCACATGTTAAAGGGAATAATCTTTCACTATAAATATACGTCTCATGCAGAGGTGTTCCATAAGAGATCTAAGAGAAACATTGAAAGCTTTTGTTTTGAGGAGTTTCTAAAGCAATAAGAAAAGTTGTTCTTACTATCCGTTGTTCTAAGAGATCCTTCAATTGGTATCAGAGCTTAAGTTAAAAGCTTCGATCAAAGCTTAAGTTGAAGCTTCGATCCTGGTGGCTGTGAAGTAAGAATTCGCGACACAAGATGGCTTACGTGAATAGGGCTCCACGCACGAAGAACCTTGGATCCACATCCATCCAATGTCCGATGTTGAATTCGACAAACTATACAGTTTGGTCGATGAGGATGAGGGTGTTACTCCGTGTTCGTGATGTGTGGGACACGATAGAACCTGGTTGAATGGTCAAAAGAAGAACGATGTTGCAATCGCTCTTTTGTTTCAATCCATTCCTGAAAATTTGATTCTCCAGGTGGGAGAACAAACCGCATCAAAGACATCTGGAACGCCATCAAGTCACAACACCTTGGAGCTGATCGTGTAAGGGAGGCGATACTTCAGACATTGATGACGGAGTTCGACAGGTTGAAGATGGATCATAGTGATACCGTGGATGACTTGCGGGAAAGATATCAGGGTTATCATCCAAGGCAGCCTCGTTGGGAGAAAACATAGGAGAATCCAAGTTGGTTAAGAAGTTTTTGAAGGGTCTTCCAAGACACAAGTATATCCAGATCGTAGCGTCGCTTGAGCAAGTCCTAGACCTCAAATCTACGGGTTTTGAGGATATAGTTGGAAGTCTAAAAGCATATGAGGAGCGTGTAGGGGAAGAAACTCAAAAGGAAGACCAAAGGAAGCTTATGTTTTCGGATAACAATCACCATATTCAGAGGAACTATGGATATTTTTGTGGTAGAGGTAGAGGACAGAATGGAAGAGGTAGAGGTCGAAGTAGGTTACACAACCAAAGTCATGTGTCACACACCGAACACAAAAACAGGATCATTCGAAGCTAATATGTTGGAGATGTGACAAGCAGGGTCACTATGCAACTTCATGTCCCGAGAAGTCAGTGAGGAATCAAGAAACCAACTTAAACGAAAACACAAGAGGCCAATGGCCTCTATGTACACGAGGTGGTATTCTTGAATGAAGACAAGGTGGTTCCGAAGAATCTTGATATCGACAAAGGCAATGCAAGTGTTTGATATTTGGAAGATGGAGCGAGCAATCACATGATGGAAACAAGGAGTTCTTTTGAGTTGAATCTCAACACCAAAAGGAAATTGAAGTTTGGTGATGGATCGTGTGTTGATATCATGGAAAGGGGGGTTGTTACCTTTGTGTGCAAGACTGGAGAGAAGAAGGAACTCAAAGACATATACTACATACCCGACCTGAAGCATAACATATTGAGTCTTGGACAAGGAACATAAAACGGATGTGAGGTTAACATGAAAGATGTCCTATTTAACACTCACAGATTCGTGTGGCATGTTGCTTGTACGTGTTACAAGATCTCCAAACCGTCTCTACAAGACCCCGATGGAGATTAGCTATCCGATAGGAAAAAGAGTTTTCTATTAGATTAGGTTTTGTTTTTTTCATATTCCATATGTTAAATAGAATAGTCCTTCATTATAAATATATGTCTCATGGAAAGGTGTTCCATAAGAGATCTAAGAAAAACATTGAGAGTTTTAATTTTGAGTAGTTTCTAAAGCAATAAGAAAAGTCGTTCTTATTATCCTTTGTTCTAAGAGATCCTTCATACCAATCCTTTCAATATGTATATCCAGTTAACAACAAGATTCCCATAAACCCATACTGGAAATACAATCAAAATTGTCTAAAAACATTCTTGCTTTTCCACGACGTAACATTTGGAAAACAAGCAGAACATCATAACGGAATCCATATTATGCAAGGAGACATTGCTTTTGCTAATTCGTAACCCCGCCGGGACCGGGTTCAACAAAGGATTGGTGCATTGTTCACGGCAACATACCAATATTCTTTTGGAAAAAGAAAAAACAACATTGATACAAATACATGTAACCATTCAAACAATCAAAATGACTAATTGTATAACCATAACATCCTAAACACAACGACCATACATATAAACATATTCTTCGAGATATAGTTCCAAACAAACAATTTATCAACAGCCTTAAACCCACCAAAAATATCAACTCGCACACAATAAATACAACAAAAGAACTTCAGAACGTAGTGTATTTTCTTAAAAATAACGTACTCATTTTACAGACACTTTCCACCATATCACAAATATTTTAATAAAAACAAAATAGCTTCAAAGGCTACGAAAAATAATTAAGTTTAAAAAAATACCACATCCAATAAACAACACCATCTAAACGACTCTGCAAACAAAACATACATAATACCAACCGTCAAAAATATTACCCCAGTACTTCACTAAACCTGAACCCTATTATAATACAAATCTTTGAAAAAATGACCACAACAAAACTAAATTCACAACAAAACATCGCATCAGCACATTGAGGTAGAGCAATAACAACGTCCACGACCCGTGCTTGCAGGAGACTCCGCCCCTAGTAAATTATTAATTGGATCATGGGATATATGTTTTTGGAGTGCTCTGTACCCCCGTGTTTTCAAATTCGTCAGAGGGTAAAGTAACGAGTTCTCTGAGTTAATTGATATCCAACTAACATTGTATAGAAAGTGATATATAAACAAAACTACGCGTTATGGTCGGGTGATACAGCGTATTTGGAGAGATGTTTAATGTCATGAACTCAAATCTACTTGCAAATTTTTTATATGTATGGTTAGACGGCATGAGTATTTAAATTCTACAGAGAGTAATTGAGCTTATCTATCGTTGGTGGATCAATTCTTAGAAATAAGTCTGGACCTCATCCTGATATCAAATCTATTAAAAGGTGTGATTCGTAAACAAAGCATTGAAAACATAATATCAATAAAACAAAGTATTTTTTTCTTAAAGCACTAAACAAAGTAAATTTATACGAAAGTTTTCAGATTTGCCTAATTTTTTAGTTTATATGAAAATCTTTAAAAAGAGGTGTAATTTATCGAAGTATCTAATTTCAACCAAAATGGTCTAAGTGTGGATGAGATTAGAAATAAATAACAGAAAGTAAAAAAACACACAATTTTTGCTTTTCAGATTCACTATAACAATAAAAGTGTTACACCAATCTTTTATATTATAAAAATCTTTAGGATATTGCAATCCTATTATAAAACTCACCTTAGAGTCTAAACTTTTGTTTATCAGGATAACCTAACCCCGAGTTAAACTCCCCTTGAATGTAGATTTAAATCTTACAACACTCTAGAAGTTCGTCGGCAAGTACTTCAACATCCAAAGCACACCATTAACCCTAAAGGCTTGATCACACAAGCACCAAAACAAAGATATCTAGGTTTTCTTATTTTGCAGAGACACCTCTCTTCATAGAGACACATCTTCCTCATATACATATCAAGAACATGCTCCCCAAGTTCTTCCAAATGCAACTTAAGTAACTTTTCTTCTTTCTCTTAAGGAATAACTCATTTTATTTTCTTCTTTAAGTAATATCATTTATACTTAATGTAAACTTTCCAATAAATATATTACCCGTTTTCCAAGCTTAAAGTTCCCACGGACATCACAAAAGAGGAACTCCAACAAAGCCTATCTTCGTGACACACACTTTTACTGCCTCATGTAATACTTCACGAACTGATATAGAACTCTTCAGAAATATACATCTTCAATCTCCACCTTTTAGACTATGCATGTGACCTCATCACCTTGAGATAGAAAACCACATCTTCATTATTCTCCTATGAGTCACATCATGGTCAAAAACTAAAAAGAAGATCGATATCCCCCAAAGTGAGGATGACATCACATTCCACTATCTCCATAGTGTTCAAATCTCCTAAACCATATATTCCTGAACATTACTCCTTCTAATTAACTCATTAAACAAACTTGAAACAATCACGTCGTACATGTCCTTGAATTCCACAAGAATAACATAATGGACCATAGCACCTTATACCATAAGCTTGATCCATCTGATTCTTCTCCCTCAATAACTCGAAACACCTTGGCCTAATGTGCTCGAAAACACCACAATGATGAAAAACTGGACGAAACTTTGTTGAGATGCAGTCTTCAAGTCAGAAACTTTACACGTAGCACTCGATGTAGCAGTACTCGTAGAAGACACATTCTTCACATCTGTTGCAGTCTTTATTGTAGTGTTTCCATTAAATGTATTTCCTACATGCACCTTAACCTTTGGCTTTGTATCAGACGTTTCTACAACCCAAGTTTTTCCTCTGATACGAACACCTTTACTTTTAGAAGATTCCCCTTGAAATCCAATGCCATATCGATCGCTTTTCCCAATACTGAGAATATTATCTAGCTGCTTCATCTCATTATTCAGCATCCTCCAACCTTTCTGAGTTTCTGAAAGTTGAGCACTAGACTATCGTGCTTCTTCTTTTTATCGAAAGCATACTTATGTGCTTTACCAACTTGAGCTTCTAGCTTGACTTTCTACTTAGGCGAACACTGAATTTGCCTCAACTAGCTTAATCCAATTCTCATACAATGCTTTGTAGTTCTTAGGAAGATCGAAATTTTCAGCATCATCATCACATCCATCATCAGCATTATCAATATTTTCAGATGCACACTTTGACACTGATACAGATGCCGTCGCAGACTTTGTTGGACAACTCGTGTCAAAGTTGTGAACGAAACAAACTTATGTAGCACCTCACCATCATCTGAAAAATATTTAGAATATTTCTTGGTGACTGTCTTCTTCTTTCGCTTTTACAAATTTACATTCTTCACGTACATGTCCAAACCATTTGCATTCAAAACACTGTATAACCTTTGGAGAATTACCAAACACTCCTCTTGTTTCATTCTCCTTCATGTAATCATCAGACATGAACCCAATAGAAGATCTGTCTTGCCCAATCCATGAAACGCTTTTTGAAAGACAACTTAGCTGTCTCCATCAATCTTCAAGATCTACTAAAAAACTGTCCCACTTCCTGCACAAGTTTCTATCCTTGCCCTTCAAGATCTCATCAGTGTCTTAGGTGGCCCACTTTGATACTAATTGTAAATGCATATGAGACTATAAATAAATAACAAAAAGAAAAAAGACACATGTTTCTTTTTTTGAATTCACTAGAACAAAAAACCTTTTACACCAATATTTTTTATTATAAGAATACTTTAGGTATCCCAATCTTAAACTAGAAATCACCTAGGATATAGACTTTTGTTTATCAGGATCACCTAACTCCAAGTTAAACTTCCCCTGAATCTAGACTCCAATCTTCCAACACTCTGGAAGTTCGTTAGCAAGTACTTCAGCACCTAAAGCACAACACTAACCTAATGGCTTGATCACACAAGAAACAAACAAAGATCTCTCAGTTTTCTTATTTTAGAAAGACACATTTCTTCATAGAGGCACGTCCTCCTTGTTTACATAACTAGAATTTGTTCCTAAACTTAAGTAACTTTCCTTTTTCTCTTAAGGAATAACTCTCTTTTATTTTTCTTTTCAAGTAATATCATTCATACTTACTGCAAACTTCTCAATGAATATATTACTCCATTTCCAAACTTAAAAAGCCCACAAACATCACAAAACACAAACTCCAACAAAGCCCAACTTCATGACACGCATTTGTACTACTTCCTGTAATGCTTTGTGAACTGATAAAGAACTCTTCAAAAATATACAGTCAAATGATACTAAACTAATCACAATTTATGACATTTAACCGTCATTATACCCTACGAACGATATCACCACTTTTTTGAAAAAGGATATCACCATTTGTTTTGATTAATTGTAGGAAAAGGAAAAAAGAATGGGAAATTTGCCAAATATGACTCATAATTTGCCAAATATGACTCAACATAGATGAGAGAATGTAGATTGAGTCATGATAGTCTTTGGTTTAGGTTTTGGTAACATATGTTATACTATTGTTGGGATTTTAGGGTTTGATTTTGAAATCTTATTTTTTTTTAATTTGCCAAATATGTGTTAGTGATTATCTAATAACTTGATTAAACACTTTCTAAGTTTATTTTAAGTTTATGAAAGTGTTTTTTCTTACTTATTTGATTATAGGGTTTTGGAAGACTTCCCAAGAAGTGTTCTAACATATAATGCACTAGAAGACTTCACAACAAAGTCTACCATTTTCCGCTTAAAATTTAATAGTATTTACGTTTCCCCATAATCATTAATTAAAAAATTTAGGTGTTCCACCTAATGCGAAGTCTTCTAAATATATTCCATAAGTCTTCTAGGATGTCCTCATGTATTAGATCTTAAAAATAATTTATAAGTTTTATAAGATATATTTTGATAGGAAAAATCCAAATCATGTAACTATAGACATTTCTAAATGATGTAAATTTAGATAAATCAAATTGAATTGTTTTTAACATATATGAGTGAATATAGATTGAGTCATGATAGTGTTTGGTATAGGGTTGGTAACATATGTTATAGTATCGTTTGTATTTTGGGTTAGATTTTTGAATCTTAACTTAATCTTTTTTTACTTACATGTATTTAGTTTGATGTATATTAAACATTTTCTATGTTGATTTTAAGTTTAATTAATTGTTTTGCTATTTAGTTAGGTATTTGATTAGGTTAGGGTTTGTAAAACTTCCAGAAACTTCCCAAGACGTCTTCTGACATTATCATGACTAAATTTTAGTAGAATTAAGGTTTTCCTATTAAATTTTAGTAAAATTCATTCTCATACTTCTCTCTAATCTCTTTGCACATCAAAACACCAAAATCTATATCCATTTCTATTTTTTTATGTATTCTCACTAATTTATATTCTTTTTGTAAGTTTTCCATTACATGGTTCTCATCTTTCAGTCATTCAAAGGTAAATCTAAATTTTTTGGATATGTATTTTTGTGTGTTTTATATGTTAGATTCTAAAAAGCTATAGATTCAATCTAATATGACAATTTTGTTTATTATTTAAGCATACTTTTTTTGAAGTTGTTTTATGTTTTGAAGCCATTTGAATGTTTTGAATTTGTAGGGTTTTTCCAGTTTTGAGACAGACTAAAGAGTTCTCAGAAGAATTTCGGAAGACTTCTTGGGAAGTCTTGTAATGTATGCTAGAAGACTTCACACGAAATCTTTAGGAAGTCTTCTTCCCAAAATGGTTCAAAATTTGGATGTGTATTTTGAATGTTTATATATTAGATTTTAAAAAGTTATAAATTCAATCTATTGTGATTGTTTTGTTTATTATTAAAGCATAAAAATTATTTTTGAAGTTTTCTTTATTTTGAAGCCATTTAAATGTTTAAATATGCAGATTTTTCAGATATGAGTCAAACTTTGGAAAACTCTTGGAAAACTCTCGAAAGCTCTCGAAAAACTTCTTGGAAGACTTCTAATGCATTTTATCCTAGAAGACTAGAAGACATCCCACAAATTCTTCTGAAGTCTTCTGCCAAAAGTGGTACAAATTTGGGATATGTATTTTGTGTGTTTTATATATTAGATTCTAAAAAACTATAGACTCAACCTAATGTGACTGTTTTATTTATTATTTAAGAATAAAAAATACTTTTTGAAGTTTTATTTGTTTTGAAGCCATTTAAATGCTTTTGAATATGCATGTTTTTCATATCTAAGTCAAACTTTGGAAGACTTCTCAGAAGATTCTTGGAAGACTCTCGTAAGACTTCTTAAGAAGTATTCTAATGTATTTTATGATAGAAGACTTCATACAAAAGCTTCAGGAAGTCTTCTAACCAAAATGGTACAAAGGGATGATGTCAAGTGGAGTCCAAGGTTATTATGTTAAGAAATAATATTTAGCGCCATGTGTAATAATTTTGTTTATCATCTGTTTTATGCTTTGTATGTGTACTATTTTAGTTAGGAATTCTTTTGTAAACTTGAAGAGATGTTAATCAAAAGAATTTGGTAAATATGTTCATGTTTGGCCAAAAGTACTTGACATTATTGAAGTTATTGATACAAAATACCGAGAATATTTTTTAACTATTCTACCCACCCATAACAAAACACAACAACTCAATAATTAGTCAAGTTTACTAAAACTAAGAGAAAAGACTTCTCAAGAAAACATAGTCAAATTCACACAAGATCAAAATTGAATTTTAAGTAAAAGTTGAAGTTTTAAATCTCATGGAAGTTAAAAGTTATATCTTATGATCTAGGAAGCACATTAAACCATATAACTTTATATTCATGAAGTTACTTAATACTTTTGAAAGTTAAAAGACATACCTTAAAGTTACTTAAGACTCTTGAAAATATAACGTAGAAGACTTATCCAGAAGTCTTCTCGGATTAGCCAGAAACATTAATAAACATGAATATTGAAATCGTATAATTATCACCAAATAAGATATGAATTTCATCCAAGAGCCCCCAATATTGACTAATATACATAAATTAATAAGAAAATATTATAAAGTCATTTTAATTGTGAAGAAAATGAAAGTTTATTAAACATTGACGTAGAAAAGTTCTACCGAAGTCTTCCATTTATGTCATTTTTGCAATTGAAAATTTACAAAGGAAAACTTCTAAAAAAGTCCACTCTACAGCCGACATCGTGAGAATTCTTCCTTTTTGAATATTGACTTACTTCTGGTAATAATGTTAGTTTTGCAATTGACCAGAGTTCTGCATATATTTAACTTTTTCTCAAATTTCTTGGAGAAGACTTCTATGGAAGTCTTATATAGAAGTCTTCTTACGTTCATATGAAGTCTTCTTACTATTGTAAGAAGTTTGCCTAGATTACTTTTGCAGTTGATTATATTTGATTTATTCAGAACTATTATGTTAGAAGACTTCTAGTCTTCTCTCGTAATCAAAGGTTTGACCAGAAACCCGGAATAAAATTTGAGATGACTTCTTGAGAAATCTTCCATTAATATTAAATGTTTTACTATTAATTTTTAGTTGTAAAAGTAACATACGCAGAGTTTTTGTGACAATGAGAAGACTTCAGCTAAGAATAAAGAAGACTTCCCAAGAAGTTTTCTCCATAGAAGACTTCTCGGGAAGTCTTCTATAAAAAGTCAAATTTCTGACAAACTTGTCAATTGCAAAACTAACTTGTTTATCCGAGAAGAATTCTTGAGAAGTTTTCTCGGGTTTTTAACAAAGAAAAGTTATAAGAAGTCTATTATTAAAAACACACAAAAGTCAATTGCAAAACTAACAAAGAAGTCTTCTTAGCGAACAGAACTGAAAATTGACTTCATACATTGAACTTGTGAGATAACTCCTTACCTTCTCCAAACACACAAACTTCACCACAAAAATGACTCATTCATTAGTGACCAAGAGCCATGACTTCAATGTCTCTATGAAACTTACAAAATTTGGAATTAAATCTTGTTTTTTGATTAAGTTTAGAGGAAAAGTGAAAGATATGTGATTTATGTGCATAAGAAATGAGATACAAAAGAGAAAAATTGAATTTTGTGTATTTAGAGCATCAAATTGGTTGTTCATAGTGGTTGGTGTATTGATAACAATTACAATATTGTAAATACTTGGTGAATATGAGGATAATAGAGTAAAATATATATTTTCAAAAAAAAAGAAATGATATTTTCGTGAATAACTTGAATTTCTAGGGTGAATAAAGTAAATGGAATTTTCAAAAAAAAAAACTTGAATTACTTTTAGGATTAACTTGAAATTTGGGTCATATTTACAAAGCACCAAAAATTTTTTCCTGATTATAGAAAAAAAAGAAGCATTTGCTATAATATTGTAGAAAGGCAAGTTTTACGAGTTTAAGCGACCGAAGAAACCTTGATAATCTTCTCGAAAGTAATAACTAGATACAATTTAAAACACAGACTGGAATCAATTTTTTTCGTTTTTGTTTCAAGAAAAAAATTAGGTGTTTGCCCGTAATTAGTTATATTATATTTACACTGTTATATTTTGAATAATAATTAAAAAACTAAAATTAAAATTTTTAATTTCAAATAGTTGGATAATCAAAAATTTCAGTATATCTTTTTAGAAGATCATTGCTATTCAAATTAGTTCAACAACATAAACTTTAATCATTAAAAATCTTTCTCTTACAAAAAAGCAATATTGTATTTAATTTAAATAATTAACGGTAAAATTACTTTATATTTTATTTTAACACATGAAAAACCAAAAACACTCTAGCTTTCAAAAGAAAAAAAAAAGTGATTTTTTTTTAATCACTGACTTTTATCACGAAGACTTTTCTAAATGTTTTTATGTGAGCTTTAAAAACATTAAAAAATTCTAATAGTTTCTTACCTACAAATATTATTATTTTATATAAGAATACATAACTATCAAATTTATTTCTATAAAAATGTAAGTATTTTTATTTAATTATATATAAATAATTGATAAAATAAAGAAATTCATAAAACACATATATTCTTTCTCTAATTCTACATTTAGTTACCATAAATCATTATTTGTAATATTACTTGTATTATTTGATAATTTTTAATAATTAATTCTAGAGTTACCTTTTATTTTTAGAAGTTGACTAATAAAAGTTAATAACTAATTAAATTATAATTATTTTTAAAAATTTAACCTATTAATGACACATAAAATAGTTAAGTGACTTTTCAATTAATATATAGTAAGATTCATCTCCTTAAAACTAATGCTAAATTTGGTTAAAATAAACATGAAAACATGTATTAGGAAAACAATTTCTCTCATAATTTTGTCAAATCACACTTTCTCGCTCATTTTTTAATTTAGTGTTTGATATAAAAATAAAATGGGTTAAGCAAATAATTCTTCCTTAAAAGTATTTTCAAGTAATGTCATTTCTTACTAGTTCATCGAAGAATTTTTTTTAATTAAAACTAAGCATATTTTAGATATCTTTTTAAAATTATTAATTTTATTTATTTTAAATTACTTTAAAACATACATATTTTAATTAAATCTTATTAACTAATTATAAATAAAATAGAAAATAATTTTTAAATTTTTAAATAATGCAATGTCGTCATTTTAGGCATATGTTATTAATATTAATGTGAGATCCAATGTTAAATAAAATAAAATGTTATTATGTGTATAAAATTTGTTAATTTTTATCATTATACATTTTAATAGTTTAGTATACCCCCAAAATACATCTCATTAGTTTTAAATAATATTTTCTTACTTTCAACTTACATTATATTTTTCATTTTTGATTTTAACAATTGTAAAACTATTATTTTTTATTGATCTTTCTTTCTCAATTCATCTTAACGTTTTAAAAACACATAAAAAAAATTAGTTCACATTATAGTAACACAAAAATACATATATCTCGACAAACAAATAAAAAATAAATCATAAGAATATAAAAGAACCAAGGATACTAAAATCATATTTTGTTATTTTCCCTGGTGTTTTTATTTATATATCCTTCTTTTTTCCTATTAAAATAAAATGTTAATTATATTATAATAAAAGCTATATAAACTATATTAATAGAGTATTAACTCTTGGAAAAACATGTGTTTGATTAATATAATTTTAAATAATTTACCATATAATAGTTTTAAATGAATTACCATATAATAAATGACTTACCATATAATAATTTTAATTCATATGTGTATATTAATAGATGAATTAGATAAAAAAATTATTAATATAATTTTAAATGATTTACCATAAAAATTATGTTTTAAAATATAAAAATATTTTAATCCTTTCTAAAAGTGATATGATATCACATTGTTATTGAAAGCAATTGGATTTTTTTTTTAAATTATATATATTTGAATGTTTCGCATTCATTTGACATATTTTTAGAATATATAGCGAATGAGTGCGCTTAATTAATATCATTAGGTTTAGATTAATTATTTTTCTAAAATATTTGATTTATTGTATTCACTACTAATAATAATATATTAAAAATCGTTGTTATAATTGTTTATGTAATCTATGATATTAATTTGTTTCTATAAATAAATTATGTTAATTCATCAATATTTAAGATGTTTAATTATATGTTTGGAAATATAGATTACATTAGGAAATTATAGGGTTATTTTCCTTTAAAAAACTTTAATTAAATAAATAAATAAATAAAAAACTATCAACCAATCAAATTATAACAATTAATTGAAGATGTCTTCTATGAACGACACGTGAGTAGAAATCACTAAAGTGACTTCTCAATTAATATATAGGAAGATATTGTATTCACTACTAATATAAATATATTAAAAATCGTTTTATAATTGTTTATGTAGTATATCATATGTATTTATATGTATATTATCAACTTATATTATGTGATCTATGATATTTAATTTATTTCTCTAAATAAATTATGTTAATTCATCTACATTAAGATGTTTAATTGTTTGCTTGAAAATATATATTACATTAGGTAATTATAGAGCTAGTTTCCTTTTATAAACTTTAATTAAATAAATAAAAAATAAAAAATTATCAAACAATCAAATTATAACAATTAATTGAAGAAATCTTTTATAAGCGACATGTCAGTAGAAATCACTAAAGTGACTTCTCAATTAATATATTGGAGGATTAGAATTTATTCCACTAAGAGCCTGCGTAATCGAAACTGAAACAAAATCATATCGGTTTAACTAAAACTTCTCACTTACCAAAAGTAATTACTTCACATTTCACAACATCCTGTCTTTGGTGAGTATAAATTGTTTTTTTCTCTCTTTGTGTCGTGATGTGTAGAAATCTATAACACAAGAAATATTATGGGTTTCGACGATATGAAAAATGACTCCTTCACAAAATAAATGACCATCATCGGTCCTTGTCAAAACAAACATTTGAAAAGGTTGATTTGGATGTGATAGTTCCCTTTTATGTCCCAGACATAAATGACCATCATCGTTCTTTGCCCATGCGTACATGTTTTATTTTATTAATATTTATTGTTTGGTGCTGTTACGGAATACATATAGAAATGTGATAAATAATATAACATAGAAATATGTGTTAATACATTTCCTGTTTATAAACTTAACCCATTGTGAGTTTAATAACTAAATATAAGAAATAGTGAGACAATGACAAAATATAAATAAATAAATTCAATTGAATCTCGTATTTTCTAAGTTCTCATAATATTTATCCACAAGCTCCTATGTAGAGACTAGTACACGTGAGATTAGACAGTTCGTTCTTCAACATCAAATTTATGATATTCCCGTAAATCTAAATTCATAACGAATTATGTTGTTTAAATGATTGGGATCCGGTTCGGTGTCATCAAGGTGGGGATTGGTAGCGTTGTGGTCAGATTTTAGTAACCATGCTTGTAATTTGTCGAGGGCTCGTCGAATAAAGATCACAAACTCCACGTGAGAAGACATTTTCGGCAGTATCAAAGAATTGAACACACAAGAGGTGTGTTGTGTGCTGCTTCTCGTAATATTTCATTCTCCAAAACAGAAAATAATTTGTATATATACATATATTTAAATGTATATATGTCAATATTTTTTTTTGAACACATGTTAATCAATATTAAAATAATCAATTTTTACCTTGTTACAAAGTCATATGGGAAATATTTTTATAACATCTATTTTTCAAAGAAAACATAGCTCAACAACTTTTATAGGCAAAAGATTCGACACTTAAGAAAATTTAAACTAGTTATGGACAATATAAACTAAAACATGAGAACAGCTGAGTTTATATCAGATCATAAGGATAAAAAATTGAATCTGTTGAGATATCAGTCCAAGCCCTATATATCAGAAAATGAAATAATAGTAATCTAATTTATAAGTTAATATTTAATTAGTATGAAGTTTATTTTTGGCATACGATTCCAACAAGAACTTACGTGCAAGCTCGACTGCTTAATGGAAAACGATTAATATGATACTAATTTAATAAAGCTAGACAAATAAAAGAGGAATACCTTAAAACACCAAAATTGATTTTAATGAGAAAAATGATCAAAATAAACTTTATCAAAATGTGTAAATATATATTTATACCCTTTGGATTAACTAATATAGACTTAGGGTTTAGATTTATGAGGTGGAGTTTTGGAGGTGAAGCTCAAAACTAAAAAAAGTACGAAAATATTAAAAATTTCAAAACAAAAAAGTTTATTTTAGTCATTTTTTTGAAGTCTATTTTTGGGATAAAAACTTAAAAAAAAACTATTTAAGATATTTGTCCCAAATAAAAATACAAGAATAAATGTTCAAAATATTTTGAAAAACTAGAGTTGTGAATAGAAAAAACTGTGATCTTTCTTTTTTGATTTTTTCATCATGTCTTTTGTCGGGAATAATTAATCTAAGAAACAGTTCTACCTATTTAGACCAGTACATCGACTTTCTCTTTCTACTTAAACGTTTTTAGTTTCTGAGTTGCATTTCCTCCTGCTTGAGTAAAATGAAAAAAATTAATAAAGAGACACCTTTCAATATTTTAGGATATGGAAGAGAATCTACCATAGATTTTGAATACAAAGACCTATAAAAGGAACGACTAAACCCTAAAAGAGGGAGATCGACTATTATTCACTTTCGCCTATAGAAGCATACAACTAGAAATAAGGTTTTGGTAACAATACATTGTATTCCTCCTCTACCGGAAAATAAAACACTATCTTTGATCGATTCTTTTTTTTTTTTGCTTTATTGCATTACTTCATATTTCCGTAGTATCACAACAAATCTTTCTTTATTTTACCCTAAAATTTTAGAGGTAGAATGAGGAAGATAACTAGGACTACGTGACAATGACCAGCAGTGAGCATGAGTAACTCCTTGCCACCACGTAGAATTACGAGCCCAACTCGAAGCCTTTCAAAGAAAAATTACTGAGATGAATTCAGCCAGAGGAACAACAGTTTCCCCGTGGGGGTGATCCCAAAATCACCTTAGAGATCTAGACCTTGAAAGAAGGATGGAAGGATACTCAAAACAGTTGGATCAGAGTGTGAGCGTGCATAAGCTGTCACAACTTGAAGCCAACAAATTAGTTCTTCGAGAAGAAAAATCGATCTCAACATTACGAGAAAGAAACAACGCAGGTTCAAAACCGCGTTTGAACTATGCAAACCCAGGATACTCTGGATGGAGGGGACAACATGACTCAATGGGCTCTACCAGTGAATGGATAATAGAATGAAGGAACCTATATCATGAATATAGACGTGCTAACCCAACTGAAGAAGACGACGATTCAGAAACGGAGACATATACCGAGATTCAAGAAGTAGTCACGTCCAAGAAATTGACAAAAACAACTTACTTGGAAGAAGTATTCTCCTAGAAATTCAAAGGGGTTCACTCACTCATATAGAGACTTCATGGTGCCGCTCATCTAATGAGGAGAAGCGATCGAGGTTCTTACGTGGATAATCCTTTTGCGGACAAGATTGCCCTGATCGAGATGCCAAAAAAGTTCCACTTTACCAAATATGAGAACATACACAAAACCAATGATCACGCGGCCCATTATAAACAACATATGTTTACTACAACTATCCATATAGAACTCCAAGATGCTACCATGTGCAAGTGTTTCGGCTTAACTATGACAATACCCACTACTCCTCAATGGTAATAGATTAACTTTCCGGATGGATTGATAAAATCCTTCGCAAATATAACCGACTAGTTTTGTAAGAAAAGTGCAAGTAGCATGAACCTAGAAAAGATGGCCGACGATATATACTATATCCTTCAACACCGAGCTAAAATCCTGCATAGCTACATAGAATGGTTTAACCAAGAAAAGGTATCCATCCTTAGATGTAACACCTCGGCATCCATATCTGCCTTCAAGAGAGGCATGCTTCCCGATAATGATTTGTACAAGGAGCTAACCAAGTATCAATGTAGAATCATGGAGGACATACTCTTCTAAGAATGGCTACAAGTAAAATGGGAGGAGGATTCAGCGTACCGGTCCAAGCATTCCAAAAAGCAAGAATCCCATGTCATGAGAAATGAGAAAAGATAAAAGCGATAAGGACACAAACCCTATCACAAGCAAGATAAAGAAGCATGAGAAAAGAATCGTTGGATATACCACAATCGACCCATAGACGAAGCCAAAGGAACAGAAGTATCGACATGGCCTGACATCTCCAATCTCTCCATCTTAAAAATGGAATTGGTCAATCATGTGAGGCAGATGGGCCCGTAGGTCAAGTGGCATCAGAAAATGAAAGCATCAGAATCATTCCGGAATGCAAAACGACGGTGCAAATTCCATAACAACCAATGATAAAATGGAAGATTGCATCTCACAATAGATGGAAGTCAATGAACTACTAAAGAAGGGATACCTCCAAAAATTCCTCCCCGACAAAGCCAAAAATCTCATAAAGAAGGGATACCTCCAAGCCAGTTTGGTTTTAGAAGCTACTATGGTAACTTATAGTCTCTCAGAAATGTCTTTTGGCATGATGCTAACTGCAGCTCCAGTATCGCATATAGTATCTTGGAATTCAACTCTTGAAATGGTACGAGGAACCATAAACTTTCTAGGGTCTTCTATCTTCTTCTTTTCCTTTTTAGGTGCACTTCTAAACTCATTGAACAAGACTTCAATCTCTGCCATGGTTTCTCTGGTATCCCTGAAGAACAGATTTAAGCGATATCTATAGCAAAACTTTAAAGAGACCCCTTCAGAAACCCTTTTCAATCGCTTGTGAAAACCAGCCAGTTCCTCTACGTTGATAGACCGTCTAATATGCCTTGGCATGTACTGATTTCTAGTCTTAACTCTCTCCGCAATTGGAATCGGATTGATCACACAAACAGGCGTTGACTCAGTCTCTGGATGTCAATCGACACCAGATGAGGGTCGATTGTCACCAGACTTTGTTGAAGCCACCATGTTATGTCCCGATGGGTGTTGATCGAAAAAAGGTGGGTGTCAATCAACACTGGTCTTGTCGACTCTTTGGTGTCGAGAGGTTAGTTCCTAGTCGATTTTGCTCTGACAAAACTCAAAGATTCGTAGACATGTGAGGGTGTCGAATGACACTAGTGATGGGTGCCGATTGACAATTTTCTCGAGTCACCAAGATCAGATTTCTTCATCGAGTTTTGACATTGACAATATGCTTTTGGGTGGTATTTGACGTCCTAGGGAGCAATTTCTCTTGCCTTTTCACAGATTTATCGGTTTGAGAAATCTGAACATACTAGTTCTTCATATGGGCGCTTAGGGGCTCAAACTTCATTGTACATGGTATCCATATTTTCATTGAAGTTCACACTTTTTTTGCTACTGATTGTCCATGACTGTATCCAGCATGCCCTCCATCCTACTCGCTTGAGTCACTACATGAGGATTCTGGTAAGTAGAACATCCATATCATGTTGAAGCCAGTGTTACTATGAGAGGGCTTATGGTACTGAGAATTGTGTATTGTAACTATAGTAGTTCTGATTGCTTGTGAAGCTATCCCTCTGATCATTTCTAGTGAATTTTCAGTTTCCTTGCAGATTAACAAACCTCTGACCCTGAAAACCAATTCAATTGATGAAGTTCACATCCCCTTCAGTAACCTCCTCACTTGGTTCAATGGTCTTAACCTCTTCACCAAACTGAACCTGATTCTTGCACCCAAGGAGGTTATGAAATATTTCCAGTTTCGCTTTCACCTCAGAAATATGATTACTATTTAGTCCATTTACTTTGTCCAATCCATATCTTCATTCTTGGTGTTATTTCTAGTCACTAGTTCTCAATCATCTTCGTCGCTTCTTCTGGGCTTCTAGTTTTGAAGTTTCCTTCACTTGTAGCATTTAGAGCCATATGATACCTCCAATCTATACCCCTGAAGAAAATACCCAGCATCTAAACCTCGCTGAAAGCATGATGTGGATAGTCTCTTTGATAAGCTCTAAATCTGGACCCAAGAGTTCTTGAATGCCTCAGTAGGTCCTTATGAAAACATGGACATCTTTTTTCTCAGATATTTAGACCTCGCATCATAACTGAAGCTGTTCAAGAAGGAATTGTTGGTATAATTCCACGTAGTAAGAGATCTTGGTGCCAACTACTTGAGCCAATAAGCTGCATCTCCAGATAGAGAATATGAAAATAGTTTGCAGAAAAGATAATCTTCAAAGACTCCATTTTCTTTGATGCTTGATACCAATTCTTTGAACCTCTCAAGATGGTGTATAGGATGCTCATGAGGAAGACCATGAACATAGTGCTATGCAGTTCTTAAGCTCAAAGTCATTCCTCTGGAATGGTGGAGGTCGAATCGCAGAACTTTTAGCATAAAACAGGCCAGACCTATTATAATCTATACTATTCTCTGTTAAACCACTCCAACATTCTCAGCTCTCAGTAACAACAACAATCTCAGCATGAATAAAATTTACAGCGTCATGAAGCCTTTGCCAAGCCTTATTATACGCATGACTCTCTTGGTCTCATAGAACTCCTTGTGCATCAGCAACTAGCACAATCGGATTACCCATATCTGCTCGTTCAAGTAAGGTTTCGATCAATGCTTGAGTAGTGTCGTTGATGTTCCTGATCGACTAGTTTCGTTCGATATCTCAATGGTTTCGTTCGACACTAGCTTCTTTGCTTTACGGATCAAGTGTACTAAATCAGATAGCTCTCCGTTCGAAAGATCCAAAAGCTCTTTTCATTGGTTGCTTCTAATACTGAAAGGCATAAACCTGAAAGAAAAGAAAAGACAGTAGATAAAATAAAAATAACACCTAGAAAAAATCTTACCCTAATTTAATGGTGATCGTCCTCGGCAATGGAGCTAAAATTTGATATGCTCAAATTATCCTAGAACAATGCAGCTTACATTTGTTTAAGGGAAATTGCCCAAAAAGGGACAAAATAACTATACTATTGTCCCCTTTAGAACAAAATAATTTTTTGGCATGTTTGGACCTTCACTACCCTTTTTGTCTTTGAAAAATTCATATTATTTTTTTACAAGATAAGAAATTATGGAAAAATAGTAAACTTGATGTAGATAAGCATGTTCATATAAGAAAATATTTTTGGTTATAAAATATCTTAAATTGTAAATTTAAAAATGGAGTAAATGTGTTAGTATCTACGATCTACCATCTTACGGAGATGTAGAATATGTAATCTAACAGAAAGACACCATTCTAAACGGCTTAGGATGCGCAATATATCAAAAACATATATAACTACGAGCTCAGAATATATAATCTACCGAAGTCTCTGTAATCTACGGTTTTGGTTGACTGTAAGTCGTAGAGATAAACATTTATCTAGCTCGGTAGGAAGTGGATTCTTGACATTGTTTTTCTATCTACAATCGTCGTATACCATATCCTAGTTCTTCGCCTACCTTCTATAGTGGTAGAATGTAAGTTCTTAGAAAAAAAATAAACAAGATCCGAAAATCTAGCCAAAACGGTTAAGTAATATTCTGTAAATCTTTTTAATATTTTAATTTCCCTTTTTAAGTTTTCTTCTAAAAAAAAATTGAAAACCTCCCCTTCTCACATGATTTAGGGATTCATCGTGTGTGTTTTTCATCTTTTCTTCTTCTTTCAATTCTCTTTGCCACAAAAATATGGAGATTCACATCTACGCTTCATGTGGTTTGTGGAAATCGTCAATACACAGTGGATGGGAGTTTCTTGTCGATGAAGCAAAAGGAGGGAGGTTACTTACTTTGGACACAAGTTTAAGCTTCGAAAACTATTTTCAAGGTTTTTTTAGGGATTTTGTACGAAAATTGACAATGCAAATCATAGGGTTCATCAATCGTTGACAGTGTAACTTGAATTAGAGAGCAATACAATATCATTTAGGTTTGAAACAGTGACAAAAACACTGAGAATGGATCCTACACAACCTACATCGATTGAATTCTTATGCTTTATAAATTCTTCATGCACTGTCTTCATCGTACTTCTGAGTTCTTCAATTTCTTTGGCAACCGCAACTGATGATCATCCAACCTCTGATCTCATTGAAACAAGCTTCGTCGACCCACTTAAAAAGATGATTCTCGTTCTTTTTCTGTTCAAAACGTAATAAACAAGTCAATTGTAAGAAACATGTAAAATAAAGAATTATCAAGTTATGAAAAATCAGATCTACCTTTAAACCATTCTCACATCTGAAAAATCTTCTGTATGGGTTTCTCCTCCGTTTTGGGAAACATAAGTGACAATCTCCTTCCCACACCAGCATCTGGAAGGGATCCCTTCACTCATATACATGTTCGTCGCTTAGTCAGAATAAGAGAATTTTTATGAAAAAATAAGAAAAGAAACTGATGAAATCGGTTTACGTTTTGAGGGCCTATAGTGTTTGTGTCCATGTTAAAGGGGGGGGGGGGGGGGGGGGGGGGGGGGGGGGGGGGGGTTATATAAGCTTTGTTTAGGGCAAACACAGCTTTTACTCGGATTAGGTTTTTAGGTTATAGATAGGGGTTAGTTTCTGTCTAATTTTACTATCATTTAGGGTATAGATAGGGTTTAGATAGGGGTTCTATAAATTTAGTACAATTATAATAAACATTTGTTTGGATTTATATGTTAATTTAATTCTAAATAGAAAAACATTTAACATTTGATTTTGTATAAATTTTAAATTAAACATTTGTCTAATTTTACTATCATTTAGGGTATAGATAGTGTTTAGATAGGGTTATATCATATCCTAGTACAATTATAATAAACATTTGTTTGGATTTATATTTTAATTTAATTCTAAATAGAAAAAACATTTAAACATTTGATTTGGTATAAATTTTAAATTAAACATTTCTCTAATTTTACTATCATTTAGGGTATAGATAGGGTTTAGATAGGGGTTATATCATATCCTAGTACAATTATAATAAACATTTAGGGTATAGATAGGGGTTAAATAATAAATACTTCAAATATTCTAACAATAACATGCAAATGACAACATTCTTCCTACACGAGTTTTATCAATTCAATCAAGCTCCACAAGAGGATTTGAAATAGTCTTTGGAGGAGTGAATTGTGCCATTCTCGCATAAGCTCAGGATCAGTAGCAAGCTTCCCATAGATCATAAGCAATCTTAACCGTGCCTCACGAATGTTGTCATCATTCACCAAAGAGATGTCTATGCCTAGAAGATGGCATTCTATGTGCTTCAAGGCATATACTCCAGTCAGTGGCACTACGATTTAGAACAAAGGGCATTGGAGCGTATGTGACAGTATACTTCTTGACCGTGTGGTGTCCGACTGCTTGAAGAACTGATCAACTTTGACAATTCTAGGGATGAGAACAGCAAATGGCTCCACCGCCTCTTGGATTGTTTCATTCCCTCACAGTCAAACACCTCTATGGAACGAGTGACAAAATCGACGCACAAAGCGATCCAATGTTTACCAACATTCACGGGGACATACCATGCGGTCGACATCAAGATCCCACAAATTAGTCTTGTCCTTCCGTGTGCTGGAAGCTCCCCAATGCATACTCGTGTAGAATTCCTCCACCTTTGAACTTCCTTCCGTTCTTATTGAACTCTTCGAAGAATTTTTCATTTGATTACTAAACAAGCATGTCATGAACGCGACTCTTTTTTGGACGACCATCGTCGCAAAGAAGTCCTCTCACTGATACAATATCATAAGCATCAATTTCTGAAAAGATAGAAAAAAGATTGAAAACAGATGTAAAGAAACTAAGAAGCAACAAATTAGAAACTCACTTTATTGAGAGCCACTCTGTAGGTCCTATGACACGTTTTGCTAACTCACTTGTGAACATAGTAGGTCCAAGCTTCAGTACCTGGAAATGCAAGCTTCAGTTACACAAGGATCAAATTTTTTTAACACTGAAAAACAATATAAACTAACCAGGAAGTTGTGAACCACTCAGTCACTTTGGCCCATTGATCCTCAGCAACAAACACTAGATTGTAATCAGTGTCATTCATGCGGTCTCAGGAAGTTCATATCTTTGAGACTAGCGGTGGTATCCAGTCCGTAGGCTTGAACGTAGATAATGGAGTAACCCATTCGGTGTTCGTCGTCATTGAGACTTTGTGAGGGATCGAAACCTTTAACATGTGATGCTTGAGAAAGATCTCCCCTGGCATTTTGTAAAGACTCTTGGGTCCCCTTCTCTTGTCTACATGTTTCTTGTTTTTGTTTAGATTCTCAAAACTCCAACAATTTCACTGTCATCTCTGTTAATACAACCAACCATAGCATTAATACTAAAAAAGTGAACATTCTTATAATACATAAGTTTGCGATAAGCTACAATCCAAATATATTACAAACCACACACAAACTTACAAGCCGATAACCTACCAAGTACATTACAAACGACACAAAACTTACAACAAAAGATAGCGACCTTGTCAAAAGTACTTAGAATACTCAACCCACACATAATCTCACAACGCTTCATGTTGTTGTTACCTTTCTCGACTGTCCGAGGACTACGACGAACGCAATTGGATCCACACTCACATTGGCTCTTCCTTTTGCTGCTGAAGGACGTGGAGTCTGTGATGACTTAGCTTGATCTTGCGATTAGTGTTGATGAAGGACCCGGACTCTGTGAAGAGTTGTCTTGATCTTTTCCATTGGTCCTGAAGGTGTCGGGATCTCAGCTGCTGTGGTTTTCCCGAGTGCATCTGAAGGAGCCATAAACTGGAGACATTGTTTCTTTGATATTAGCCACCTCAGTATCGACCTTATCAACACGCTCTTGCATCTCCTTCTTGCACCATGTCCTTAAAAGAGGTGAACAACCCCTGAATAAAGGTCTTCATTTCACCGGAGACACCACTGTATGTTCAGCTGCTCGTTGACATAGGAGTTCTCTCTTCCGAGACTCGACACCAGGATCATGGCGCTTACGCTTCGCGCTCTTGACAGCAGCATGTCGACTTCTCTGCAACAATAGCGGCTCCGTGAATCTCATCTTCAACATCGTCTTCTTTCTTCGTCAGAAAAGGATTGTTTGTGGCAGAGACTCAACTTCCCAACGAATTCCCTCCAGTCAATGATTGGCTTTGATCATATCAACAATCATATCAACTCTTCGTCCCTTCTTCTCATCTTCTCTTTTGAACTCAGGATCATCAATCACACCCGACTTCCACTGATGATATAAATGGAAACAACTCTCGCCTGCATGAAAAAAACAAAACAATCAACACCACAAAGACAATTTTGATCTCAATATTAATAGTAGCAAGATAATTACCTGTCAAGTGGGATTCTAGGCTGATGATATCTTGATAAGATACTTTTCCACTTCCTGCCCAATTTCTACACCTCACCTTGACAATGTTTTTTTTACTTCTTAGCCCACCATAGTACCAATGTCTGGGACTGCCTCCATGATCTATATCTGAAACGCATATGGAGAATCCATCCAAAATGTAGCTGTTCTTCAGATGCAAATCGGTCCTGCCTTTAATATGGAAGCAAGCAGCTCGTCATAAGCGCGAAGACCCCACGGAAACATTCTCATTTTCTCAAAATCCATCACCAAACGGATGTATTCTTGAGGGATATACACTTTCGGATCCTTAGCCACGATGAACCCATGTATAAGGCACAGATACACTAACCTCACCCTGTCCACATATGACCACTGGTTACACACCTTAAGTAGCTCGTCCCTTATCATGTATATGTTGATATTGCTATTTTGCTTCAGCGCTTTGCTCCAGAAAACCCGTAATCATCCTCCCAATTATTGAAGTTTATGTTCTGGTTTCTCTTTGAACTTCAACCCAGTTGACACATGAAATTTTGCATGGAGAACCTTAGCGCCTCTTGCAAACTCCAAACCACAACTCGTGAAGCTTGGGAAACCTTGAGCTGCTTGCATATAAAGCTGTGAATGATCTTCCCTGAGTAAATGAGTTTGTTGTCTACAATTG
Source organism: Moricandia arvensis (assembly GCA_905132765.1). Lineage (NCBI taxonomy): Eukaryota > Viridiplantae > Streptophyta > Magnoliopsida > Brassicales > Brassicaceae > Moricandia > Moricandia arvensis. The sequence continues at coordinate 27,827 of CAJHQP010004484.1, read as the reverse complement.
CCAGAATCGGACCAAGACAGGGTCTTTCAAAAACTTCTTTCATACTCACCTTAAGAAAAATCTTCAACAATGCAAGCATCGTAACGTCTACATGTATTGTTGATCTTATCAATTCGGAGCTCAGCTCCTTCTTCACAAATCCGCTTTGGAAACTGGTAAGCCATTACTACAAAACAGAAATGATACTTGAACTCGTTAGCCACACGTTTAAGAAAGTCCAGAAATGGTCAGAATACAAAGCATAACCATCTCACATTTACCAGTATATTAGACATGACAAAGAAACAAAATCAGTGTCTAAGGTCTCCACCAAAACCAAATTGAGTAATGTCTAAATTAGAGTCTCAGTGACTTCTATAATGATCGACTTTACGTTGTGAAATTGTCAATAAAATAATCACAGAAATTTGAATAACAAATCCCAACCCAAACAAGATATAAAATCCAACTCTTTTTAGATGTCGAACTCATTAGATTTTTGAATTCAAACCATAGTACACACTCGACAAAGAAAGAAAATCTACTTTCAAACCAAGTCAACAACAAACTACAATCAACTCAACCACAAACAAAAATCAACTCAACCACAAACAAAAATCAGAACGAAAAACGTGAATCGATTTGTGTAACAAATTCAAACTATTTCTACTACATGCACATAAACAAAAATGAAAACAATTGAAAAGTTGTAAAGGGGATTTCGAAACCCTAACCTTCGAGTTTTGGGAATCGAGATGAAAGAAGAGGAAACAAAGAAGATTGCGTAGGTAATCGTCCCTTCTTGACCGAGAAACAGCTATATCGGAGGTTAGAGAACTCCGACAACGATGACGGGGAGATGTGATGACTGCTTCAAACCGAAAGTAAAGAGGAAAGTAAAGATGAAAGGACGACGACGAGGAGATGTGATGCCTGCTTCGAACTCTCCGGAAAAACGGAAATGACCGTGAGCCGGTGATATCGCCTCCTTCTTCTCCGTCGGGAGCAACAGTTTTGTTTTCTGTTTTTAATTAAAGCAGCTGAAGGTTTCTTTTTGGTTTTGCTAGCCAAGAGAGTTGTCGACACAATCCCTAATAAATAATAAATCTCCCCTTTGATAATGTAAAAAAATTATTTAAAAACATTTACAAAATAATTAACATTTTAATTAGGAAATTTCAATAGAATAAGGACAAAAGGGGGTATTCATTATTGTTTGTACTATAGGGACAAAGATCCTAAATTTTGTTCTAAGGGGACAATAATATACCTATTTCATCCCTTTTTGGCAATTTTCCCAAATTGTTTAATGACGAGTGTATGAGTAAAAGATAACTAATTTGTGAATTTTTGTTTTCATTGGCTATACCGAACTCACTTCCTCATAAATTCATTGTTGGACCAAAGTAAAAGACTTTTAAATTACTTTGTGGTTAAATTCTTACCTACTAATAACAAAATTTTCTTATACATATATGTTATTCTCTTGATTGAAAGACACCAACCAATAAAAAAAACAAAAAACGTGAAGGAGAAAAAATGATTGCCAATGGTAATATATACAAGTTAAAAATGTGGATGTATACACACAAAGATTTCGACGGGAGTGTGACGCAGAAATTTCTTAATGGTCTGGAGATATTCTTGTTCCAATTTTGTTGAACACCAATAAAGTGCTAAGATGTTATGTCTTGTCAAAAGTTCAAGAATACAAAATTTTCACGTAGTGAAACTATATGGAACTATTTAGTAAATAAAGGTTTCAACACCACATTACTATACTTGGTCTGATCATAAAGAGTGTTATTGTGGGGTTGAAGCTAGTAGTAGTAATAGTATTTTAAGGATGCTGGTAATATTGATCAAACCAATTCATTTGCATAATAAAATGAGGAGCAGTTGGTAGATAATGATAAGGCTCACGACATGGTTAGATATACATTTTTAGAAACTACTACAATAATAACTGATGAAACTGAAAATGTTGAAGAACCTAACATGGATGCAAAAATGTTTTATGAAGTGTTAGAGAACCTATTTAATCAGCTATTGGAGAGAAGATCTCTCTAAATTGTCTCTCGCAGCTAGGAATGGTGAATATTAAAACATATCACAATTTACATGATAATTGCATTCGTCGTAAACAAGATTCATTGTAAAAGCCTCGTAATTCGAAAATGCGGGCCGTGGTAAAGTCGTCATGAAATAGATTCATCGTAAATGCCACATAATTCCAAAACTCGGGACCTGGAAAGGTCGGTTTAAAACACACCCGTTGTAAATGTCCTCGTAATGTAAAAACGCTGAATGTGGCATGGCCGTCGTAACGTAAAAACATGGGACGTGGAAAGGTCCTCGTAAATATACGAGGTTTTTTTTGAGGAAACCTAAATTCTATATATATTCGAACCCATTTCACCCCTCACTCGTCGGCTTCTCCCTCTCAAACCTTACTCTCACCTCTCCGTGGACAAATAAAAATAATTAAAAAAATATTATTTAACTAGTTTAGGTAATTAATTTAGGTGGTTAGATTAGGCTTGAAATTTATAGAGACTAGGTTGCGTAAGTAGATTTAAATTTCCATATATAATGTTATGATTTAATATTTTTAGATGGTTCGTAGGACAAACGTCTGCATTATGGTGAGATGTTCGGGGGAGTTGTCCCTCATCTATTTCAGAGGGTCCTTTCTATGGGTCTGGATTTTTTTCCCAGGCTCTCAGTCGTCAAGCAGGCCTCGTCCATAGGCACCTCCGGTTCCACTCTTTTCACCTGCGCTCTCACCTCATGCAGTTCCAGTCGGTGATCCTTGTATTGACGGTGGTCCTCATGATGCGGTTTATGATTCTCCTCATGTCCCCACAGTAGGAGTTCATCCAAATTTGTCGGTTCCGCTCGATGCACCGTACGATGTTATACAGTCGAGGATCGTCTCGCCCAGTCAGGACAAGAAGGTTTAGATGTCTTAGACCTCGATCGATCACCTAGAATGTACGGGTACATAATTTTCATAAATAAATATTATTTTCTAAATAATTTGTTTTTAAATTATTTAACTTGTCTAACTTATTGTTCTTATTATTTTCCTGGTTTGGGGTGGCCGGTCGTGTCGGACGGAGTGGTTCTAGCACGATCCAAAGGCTATTTCATGGAGGTGCATCCTAATTGAACCATGACACATACCAAATTAAGAAAAAAATGATTCAAATGTTTTGTGGTTAGTTTTTATTTAATAATTAAAAAACAATTTTAAATAAGTTTTCTATATTTTAATATTTTTTATAATATTTAATTTATAGAAAAAATGGAACTGGTCCATTGGATCAGCGAGAACGTGAAGGCGAAGTTTGTGGAAAAGGCGAAGACGCGCCTAACAAACACTGTCACCGATTGAAGGTCATTTGGGAGGTTAAGGCTATGGGGCGAAGCCCCCCTCTAACAAAGGATGTCTGAGATGGTCTCGTCACCTATTGGATCAAACCCCACTCGATCTGAATATCTGTGCAGTGCTCTAGTTCTCTTTCGACGAGGAATGAGCATGGAAATTTGCTGGTTGTTCACACTTCGGGCCAAACAGCCCCAGGCTGGTTTCCTTCAGAATATGGTAAGTGATATCAATAATTTTTTAGTTAGAATTTTTTAATTGCATTCGATCTAACTTTTTTTAGGCTGCAAAGAACAAGGGAGTGTTATCATCGCTTTCCAAACTTTTCTGGGCTACAGAATCACACGGCATTGTTTTTGTGTATCCCCCGTTCAGAGAAGATCCACAATAACGTTGTTACACAGATTAAAGAGCACCAGACTCAGCTGTCGCAACAGTATATGGATGGGTTTCCCGTCAAGTTGTCCACAATAGGTAGACAAGATTTTCGAGGAGGTATATATTTTATATTGATTTACTTTATCTTAATATAATAATTTTATTTAAGTTAAAATTTTGTTATTTTTTAAAAAGTGGTCCCTTTAAAAAGAGGGTGGGAATAAGAGCCGTTAACGATATCTCACGGGTGACATCGTCTTGTTATCAGAGACATGATGAGGAATCCTCTAGGATACGGTTTTATTTGGCTGCGACGCAAGCTTGCGTGGAGTCCCTCAAAAGTCTTCTCGGCCTTATAGGGGACGGAAACCCGCAGATGCAGAGGATGATCCGGATAAGATGGCGTGACCTTGGAATTCCAGATCCACCGACCCGTTCTGTGGATGAGGAGGCGGCGAAGCTGGAGAGAACGAACACTAGGGACTACTTCGAGGATGCCGACGTCCTTAACCGCTAGCTTTGTTTTTTATTTTCGTTTTTATTATATTTTATATATGAAACTTATTCCAAAAATTTATTATTGTTTATATTTAGTTTTTAGTGTTTTTATCATAATTTTAGTTATGGAAGAATTATTTCTTTTAAAAACAAAATAGAACTTTCTTAGTAATTTTGTTGTTAATTTTACAATGATTTACAAGGAAATTTATGTTAATTCCACGTAATCTATTATAAGTATTACACAGGTTTTACACGTAATATAGTCATAATGTTTTGAGGAATTAAACATTGATTTCCTTGTATATTCATTGTAAACTTTACACACCTTCAACGACTATTTCACTTCGAAATTATACGAGTCCTTTACGACGACATGTTATGAGCCTTTACGTCGAAGAAATTCCTCTCTGTTTAACGACTAGTTTACGTCGTAAATGTTACGAATAATTTACGACAAATACTCCGTTATGACAGGCATTGTACAACGATTCCGATTAATTCGTCGTAAACCCGCCCCCCATTTACGACAAATTAACAACTATATTGGCCGTTGTAAATCATATGTTTTTTTATAATGAATATTGAAATATTGTAGTTCCAAATCAATATTTGAAGGAGTGCTAGACATTCTCTCCAAAGCTCTCTAGAAGTAAATTAAGTGTAACCTAAAAATGGTTTAAGAAAACATATATAATATAGAGTAAAAACTCGGCCAGTGACTCTTGTGAAAATACTGGAAACTTTCTGGCACTTGTGCAATTTTCTTGAAACATCATTAAAGCACATCGGTTGATGGACTTGGGATGGGTGTCAAGGACATTCTCCATGGTTTCGATGAACAACAAGTGCAATGAAGGCTCAGACTTGATATTTTCAGCATCACTTCTCCTTATGCTCCAAATAACTTCAAGAATCTCCAAAGTATTCCAAATCATATCTGAACCTATAAAAACTTTAAAAGAGACTCAAAACATAATATAAAGATTCTTTATACCATGGTAAAAGTCCATAAAAACCATGATATATCAGTAGTTTCAAAGCTATCAACGGGTCTGAGGCAAAGACTGATAGACTTTCCTCCGGTCAAATTCCAACTGTTTCACCTGGTCGCACGTGGATCCGGCATAGACCCGGAGGTAATTATGCACAAGCTGCAGGTTGACCCTTTACACTGGCCAGTATTGCAGAAAAGAGGAAATTCTCTCTAGAGCGAGGTGCCATCATCAACAATGAAGTCATGAATTAACTAAATGATTGGTTCATAAGAGAGGTGAAGTGCCTAAAATGGCCCAATGCTCTAGTGGTATGCAAGAAGAACATCAAATGGCGACACTGTGTAGACTTCACCTACCTCAACAAGTCCTACCCTCAAGGATCCTTTTCCTCTGCCACATATTTCTAAGCTACTCTACGCAACACCAGGACAACAACTGATGAACTTCATGGACGCATTCTCCGAGTATAACCAGATTACTCATGAATCCAGACGACCAAGACTAAACTTCATTCATGACTTCTAGGAGCGTCTACTGCGACAAGGTCATGCCTTTCAGCTTGAAGAACGCCGGCCCCACATATCAAAGACTCATAAATATGTTCATCAAATCAGTGGAAGTTTACATAGACAATATGCTCGTCAACATCACTAGAAGCAGGATATCACATAGAACACCTACAACATGCATTCTCCATACTGAGGAAATACAACATGAAGCTCAACCCATCCAAGTGTTTCATTCAGGGTAAATTTTGGGAAATTCTAAGGGTACATAGTTACACCACCGTGGGTATCGAGGATAACTTGGAGTAAATCAGAGGAATCCATGTGATTCCTTCGCCAAAGAGCCCCGAAAGAGGTGCATAAACTGACAAAAAAGGCAGCCCTAAGGGGGTTCATCACACGACTATCAAACAAATCCATGCCTTCTTTGAAGCCCTAAATAATCCAAATGACTTCTATTGGGATGAGAACTGTGAACACGCCCGAACCAAGCTAAAAAGAGTACCTCACCACGCCTCCCATGCTATCAAATCCCTAAAACGGGAAAATACCAAGGCTTTATTTGGTAGAATCATAGCATTCAGTGAGTGTTATCCTAGTGAAAGAGGAATGAAATGTGCAATACCCCAATATACTATATTGATAAGTCACTCCTCGACGAAACAACATAATACAGTCATGTCGAGAAGCTGACTCTGGCCCCTGGCCGTAGTAGCAAGGAAAGTACATCCCTATTTCCAGGATCATCCAATTCTCGTGATAACATCTCTAGCAATAAAAAACACTCCATAATTCGAAAGTACCATGCCGGTGAGCTAAATGTAAAGTAGAAACTCGGGAATATGATGTGATATTCAGACCTGCCACAGCCATCAAGTCGCAAGTACTAGCCAATTTTGTGGCTGAATTCTCCCCGATCATACTCTCTACAGAGGAGCAAAAGGTGAACATCCGCAAGGATAACATCCAAGTGGGAGAATGGAACCTATAATTGGACAGATTAGCAATGTGAGAGGGGTATGAGTAGGCATTGTACTCACGCTAATTTGCAGAGACACGTCATCAAGGAGGCGTAAGATGCAACTTCAAGGCGTCAAATAATGAAAGCGAGACCAAGGATTTAATAGCTGACTTACCCTAATCAGAAAGATGGGGCCAAAAATCTCCAGGTATTGAGCGACTTACAATTGAAAGTAAATCAAACAAAAGGGAATATTAGTAGAAAGATGCCAGCATGACTAAATATTTTTTAATAGACAATGATTGATCGAGAAGTTTCCAGAGATCCTTTGGGAATAGAATTCCCCAAGCTGACGTCTTAGGAAATCTTGGCTTCTCCTTGGAAACTAAAAGCTAGATGAGTATCCCTTGCCATGCTCCAGTGGCCAGCACAGGAGAAGTAAGCCTGTACCAATCTCCACCATCGGGAAACAACATACATGGATGACTCCCATCATCGAGTATCTGGAAGAACATATCATGCATGACATCCATAGTGAATGTAGGAAAATCAAAAATAAGACGGCCATATTCTATAACTCTCATGGAGGATTATTCAAGAGATCCTTCTCCGGCCCTTATCTACGATGCATTATGCGGGGCATCCTCAAATTAATACTCCATCAAATACATGAAAAAGAGTATGGTTTCCACTCCCAGCGGTCACATTTTAGTACTCAATCTAGCAGAGGATGCTATTATCCCAAAATGGCAGAAGATGTGATACACCAAACAAAGCATTGTGACCCATCTAAAGACATGCTGATGTAATCCTGCCCAGCTGTGCAATCAACCAAAATTACCCGAGTTGGACCATGAAGAAACTTGTGATAGAGAATAACAAAAAAATGCTCAAGGGGAGTATGTAGGGCCTATTTCACTCCATAAACTGACATGAATAGTATTCTAGTCAAGCCAAAACTAGTCCAGTTCGTGAGTTACAAGAGATGTTAAAGGAATTCACTTTCTCTTTCATATCGGGTCATGGAGGCCACCCGATGATCTAATGAAGTTCTTGTTCTTACTTGGTGAACCAATTAATTCTCATATGAAGCCTAAGTCACAATTACATGCCAAATGTCCAAGAAAGCTTATGCCACGTTTTGGATAAATGGCTCAAGGAGAAGTGTTTTATGCGCGATGAAGAAAGCATAACGAAAATTCACTTTGGATTTGTTTGCAAGCCAAATCTCACCAGCCAGTTGATCAGTCCATTTCAAGCCCATTATTGTCATAAAATATCAACAGGATTTCATGGGTCGTGTTCGAAGCAAGTGTTTTCAAAGTCAGTCAAGATTCAACATCTCGGTTCTACAAACTGCCAAATATTTAGTTTCAGTCAAATTCTGGTTTTCTACAAAGTCTTTGCTAGTTTTCCTACTTTCTTCTCTTAGTTTATTCACACATTGTAAGAATATATAAAGGGGCATGGACTGAATAATATTCAGTCGATTTTTGAATAAAAATATTCTTTTGATATGTGATGCAGCCATCCAAGTAGAGGTTCCCATCATCAGACATGGTCCGACCACCCCGGAACAGAGCCAAGACCATCAGAGTTGGTTTCTCCAAAGCTGTCCAAGAGATCCTAGATCAAGAGGGACAAGACCCAATTGATGATTGAAGAGGTGGTCCAACTGAAGATTCAAGATTAAGCTGGTCAATAGAGGTTCAAGGCCAAACCGGTCCAATTCAATTCAAATCACTCCCCATAACCGAACCGGCTAATCATCTCCTTTTGTAATCTCGGTCATGAACCAACCTCAATTCCATCCGGTTCTGAGTAACCAACTTATACCATAAAGGTAAGAAGGTAAGATTTCGATTTGATTTCTAACCGGTTTATTGTTTTTGGTTTTTGGTTCTTTATTTTATGTTTCATTTCCGATTTGTAAGAACTTATGGGCAAATTGTTTAAGTCCTTTTATTTATTTTCGAGTCCAATAATTCAAGGCAATTGTTAGCTTTTGTTTAGAGTCTAAGGAGTCGGCCCTCTTGCTGTTTAGGCCTTAATGCATTGAACTTCATGTTGTTTTGCTTCAAGTCCCCTAGAAGGGCAAACCACATCGGGTACTATATAAACCCCCTGTAAGTGGTCTTGTTTTGCCTTATGAAATATATGAGTCATTTTGCCCTAGCAAAGAAAACCCTACTCTCTCTAGTTCCTGCGTGAGAAGCCAGTCTAGAAGGAGGCCGAATCTTATCTAGTTTTCATTATCAAACTTGTGGCGATTCTTCATCCCATTCCATCCATTGATTCTTCTTGGGAGAGATACACATCTAAAAAGCTGAATCCCATCCTCACTTCATCATCCATCCACTGTCTTGTTGAGAGAGATACCCATCCAGCAACAAGGATCCATCGATCCACCTTTCTATTCCTTTGTCTGATTAGTTTTCATATCGCAAATCATCTAGATTATCACTTACATCTTAAACCAAAAACCCTATAAAAATCGTGTCACTTTGTTCATCATCATTCTTAATCTAGTTTACTTCTGTTCATCTTTAGAAAGCATAAACATCATAAAAAGGATACTTGATTTTCAGGTATAAATCGTATCATCTGGCACATCCCATCAGCATCGCCTAAACCCTAGTCCATCCGCATACGCCAAGGCCGATCTATCCTAAGCTCAGGCCAAATATTTATAGTCTGAGTCTCAGGCTGTAACATTTTGGTATCAGAGCTAAATGCTCCTAAAACAATTGGTTGTATCCCTTCTCTTTGTTCTTGCGTGTTGGTTTGTTGTTCTTCATCCTTGTGCATTCGGAAGTATTCAAAAACGAAAATATATCATACACCATTGTTTCTGTTCATCCGAGTTCATCCTAGGGTTTTCCCTAGATCATTTTAGAGCATACCATAAAGAGTTAACTTGTTTGTGTGATTGATCAACCAGCTTTCCTTAACGGAGGTCGAGAGATCCATTAGCATCAATTTCCTTGATATCCAAGAAAAACATTTAAGAAGTTAGGATCGCATTTAAGTTAGTTTCCAAGTTTATATATATATATATATATATATATATATATATATATATATATATATATATATATATATATATATATATATATATCTTTATTAACTTGATTTAGTTTTCGAGATTCAAAAAATATATATACTTTCCTTTTTTTCTATTTTGATCGATTCTAATTTCCAAATATTTTAATTTCCTTTTTCCTTTTTTCCGATTCGATTTGCATTTCCATATAGTCTACATCCTTATTTGTTATTTAATTTCACTGACTTCCTTTCTCTTTAACTCCTTTTTTCCATTTGATCTCTCTTTCTTTCTCTTGTTCGTAGGCTAACATGGGAGACCTAGGTCAACCGAACCAAGCCGAGATCAATGCTCAGCTGATAGCCGGCCAAGCCCAACTTAGCACTGCCCTGGCTACCATGACCGCCCAACTTGCCCAACTGGAGCAAGGGAAACGGGTTGGAGAACCCCGACCCAGGGGCAGGAACCACATGTACTTAGAGGTTCCCCGGTACCAAACCGAAGGAGACAGCTCTGACTCCGATCCACCCGACCGAGGTGCACACCGTCTAGTTCGTGGGAGGGCAGGAGGACGAGGGGAACATCGGTTACAAGGTGATGGAAGCCCAATCCGGAGGAGGAACTATGATGAGGATGCCCCATGTCAAGGAGGCAAGGACCTCAAGCTGAACCACCCCTTTTGCCGGAAGGTTACCCGAATGCATACGTTGAATGGGAAAGACGCATGGAGTATATCTTCGACTACTACGATACTCTGATGCCAAGAAGATTGACCTAGCCGCAGCCCAACTAACCAAAAATACCCTTGCATGGTGGGACCGAGAGGTTGCTGATGCTGGTCAAGCCTATAGGGTTGAGAAGTGGGACGAGATGCTATCCAAGCTTCGCACCAGGTATGTTCCAACTTATTACCAACGAGACTTACAGAAACGTTTTCGTAAATTGTCTCAGGGAACTAGGTCTGTGGAGGAGTACTTTAAGGAGTTTGAAGCCCTACCCAACAAGCTCAAGACTCGTGAGAAAGAGGAGACCTTGATGTCCCAATTCCTGGATGGTTTGCAAGACTGTATTGCACACATGGTGGAAAGGCAACCGTATGAGAACTTCAATGACCTACTTCACTATGCCATTCAATCGGAGCAACACATTAGGAGGAAGAACATGTCCACTGCCAAGAGCAAGACCCCCTAGACGTCCACTGGTCCTAAGGGAGTTGATAAGGGTAAGTCATTGATGCGGACAACCGTTTCAAAAGAAACCAAACCGAGCCAACCAAGACTGGTCCATTACCAAGGTAAGTCTCAAGCTCAAATTCAACGGACCCGTGACATCACTTGTTTTAAATCTTATGGAAAAGGGCATTATGCAAAGGACTTCCCAAACAAGCGTGTGATGATCCTCAAGGCTGATGGTGAGTACGAGTCTCAGGATGAGGCAGAGGTGGAACCGCTTGAAACTGATGATGAGGTGGTCGACTATCCAGAAACCGGGGAGTTTCTGGTTACTAGGTGATCCCTTAGTGCCCTATTTGATCCAGAGACGATCCAAAGAGAAAACATCTTCCACACAAGATGTAATGTTGAGAAAAAGGTATGTAGCTTGATCATAGACGGTTGTTCTTGTACTAAAGTGGCTAGCAAGTATCTTGTTGATAAGCTAGGATTGGTCAAGACTTCCCATCCTTGTCCATACCGACTCAAATGGCTCAATGATGAAACTGATCTTAAGATAGCCGAGAAAGTGGTGATATCCTTTAGCATTGGCAAGTACCATGATCATATTAAGTGTGATGTGGTGCCCATGCAAGCCGCCCATCTACTTCTAGGTAGACCATGGCAGTTTGACAACGAAACCATTCACCACGGATGAACCAATGTCTACAGCTTTACCCACAACAACAAGAAACACACCCTAGAAACTCTCAGCCCCCAAGAGGTCCATGACATGCAGAAGGCAATGTCCCAGACCCACAAGGTAAGTAAGACTAACCTTTATACCACTTCTGGTCAAGTGATTAAGTCTTTATATCATTAGATGCAGGTGCTATTAATGGTCATTAAGGAAGGTTGTTTTTCATAATTTGAGGTCCAGGAGTTACCAGATGAGGTGCAAGAACTTATGGAGAGGTACAAGGATGTCTTCCCCGAAGAGATTCCAGCCGGTTTTCCCCCAATCCGTGGCATAAAACACCAGATTGATCTTGTACCAGGCGCACCCCTACCCAACCGACCTGCCGACCGTGTTAACCCTGAGGAAGCCAAGGATTTGGAGAAGCATGTCCAAGATTTTATGGACAAGGGTTACATCCGTGAGAGCCTTAGCCCATGTGCAGTCGCGGTCCTATTATGCCCAAGAAGGACAGATCATGGCGCATGTGTGTGGACTGCCGAGCCATCAACAACATAACCATCAAATACTGGTATCCCATACCTAGATTAGATGATATGTTGGATGAACTAAGTGGGTCTACTTTCTAAGATTGATCTCAGGAGTGGATACCACAAAGTTCGTATGAAGGAAGGAGACTAGTGGAAGACTTCTTTCAAAACCAAGCAAGGGTTGTATGAATGGCTAGTGATGCTTGATAGGGCCTGATATTTACCACTATTGTGCCATTATATCAGCCCTATTTAGAGTCTATTATATGTTTTTGGAGTATGTTTAGAGTATTTTCATGTTCAGGTACGTTCTGGAGAACTTTGGTGATTCTGAAGCTTTTAGAGATGCATAACTACACAGATGCGTCATATGTTTAGCTATGGATGGAGACCTTAACACGGTGCTTTTGAGTTGATATCTTGAAAGAAGATAGAGGTTTGAGTTAACTTTCCAATGCCATCAATTTAATGGCACAGCAGTACCATCGATCGACGGTGATCCCATAACACATGCCCGAATTGTTTTATGACCGACTTAAGCCCATATGTCATGGGAAGTTACCAGAATACCCCTGCACGAGTTTAGACCTAATTTATATAGTTTTCTAAGCCATTGTTGACGGCTAAGCTTTATTTTATTCATTGTCTTAAGTTTTGGAGAGAAGATCAAAAACCATTAGGGCTTGATTCATGGAAGCCTATCCACATATCCCAGTCAATTAAAAAAAATAAAATGATACCCTCAAAAGAAGGGAGACATTGTCTGAGAAGAAGTGAGAAGAGAGAGAGGAAAGGAATCGGAGAAGACTACATGTGTGTTCAGATACTTACAGATGTAAGAGTCCATATATCCTTTGATCGACACTCCCAAGGTAAAACCTGCACTTTTATTATATGCAAAGAAATGAAATCAGTAGAGGGGCGACTCAGGCTAGTATTCGCTAAGTTGTTGGTAGAATGAATTTGGTTGCTATACTAGGATAGGGTATGTAATTTTTTTTGTGATTGACTTGATAGGGTGTGGTTGCAACAAAGTAGGTGACAGTTATTAGACATTATGTGAGTCTTCACTTTTAAAATCTCTTTCACATGCTTTGTTTGCTTGAGGAAAAGCAAAAGGTTAAGTCTGGGGAGTTGATAAGGCCTGATATTTACCACTATTTGGCCATGATATCAGCCCTATTTAGAGTCTATTATATGTGTTTGGAGTATGTTTTTAGAGTATTTTCAGGTTCAGGTATGTTCTGGAGAACTTTGGTGATTCTGGAGCTTTTTGAGATGTAGAACTGCGCAGATGCGTCAGATGTTTAGCTATGGATGGAGACCTTGCCACGGTGAGATTGAGCTGATATCTTGATACAAGATAGAGATTTGAGTTATATTTCCAATTCCACCGGTTTGATGTCCATTGGACAGTTAGATTTAAAGTTATGCCTGATTTCTGAAGAGTGATCTGTCTGCCTCGCGAGAGGAAGCTGTCGAGGGATGAATTAGTGTCGATCGACGGCACAGCCTTACCATCAATCGAAGGTGATCCCAGAAGACAGGTCCGACTTGTTTTATGACCGATTTAAGCCCAAATGTCATGGCAAGTTACCAGAATACCCCTGGACGAGTTTAGACCTAATTTATATAGTTTTCTAAGCCATTGTTGACGGCTAAGCTTTATTTTATTCATTGTCTTAAGTTTTGGAGAGAAGATCAATTCTCCTTCAGAGATTGATTGGAACTCCTTTGGTTTTATATTGATTTCTATATCTATTATTTATTCAGACTATGATTTGTGTTATTGCTTCCATGTCTGAGTAATCATCTTGTTAGGTTTAGGGATTTCATGTTCTTAATGTCAAACTGATAGTCATAGGATTGCTAGGTTATCTATAGATCTCTACACCAGGGTGGCTTGTAATACTAGGATCTAGAGTAGTGGAATAGCACGAGAGTGTGACTGATTACTTGAACCTAGAATCATAGGACAATTGAGAGGCACGAGAGTGCAATTAATTAACGGAACCCGAGCCCTGTGTGGATTAGATATCTAGGCGCATACGAGAGTTGGTCTAGGATCTAGTTGAACATTATCGATATGTGTGTTAATGCTTGTCTGAGGTAGCATCGATCGATACCCAAGCATTGGTATCGATCGACGCTCGATCCTTGTTTGCATGCGAGAGCTGGAACATAGAACTTAGGCATCTGATTAGTAATTGCATGCGAGAGCTGGATTACTTGCTTATTGAATTCGAGTTCTAGAATTTGATCTATAAAACCCTTAGCATCCTTGATTTGTGTTTTGAATCTATTGATTGATAAATCCCTAGACCTAGCTATTTCATCTTATTGTTATCAAACCAATCACCTGCTTACTTGTCTACTATTACTTCTTTAATAAATTGTTTGCCTAGCTTAATCTAAACATCTATAGTCTATTGTGTGCCCACGCTCCCTGTGGATTCGATCCCTAAGTACTACAATTGAACCTCTTATTTGAGAGAGTAAAAGTAGCTTATAGGGTTAATTTGAGAGTGCATAATAAAAGCTACATCAAATTTGGCGCCGTTGCCGGGGAGCGAGGATCGCCATTAGACTTGATTAATAGGTTTAGTCTAGGTTTTTATTTTCTGTTTTAGTTACTTACATAAGAAATTTCCTTGTATTTCAGGTACATGCATAGAAGTACAAGAGCAACAAGGAAAAAGACTTAGTTTTCTCAGACCCCCACAGCTATTGAACACACCATATGGAGAGAGAAACGTCTAGCATCGATCGACAATGACACTTCGACATCGATTGACACCACTCTTGGATGAACATCTATCGACACTTTTTCCCTACAATCGATCGACAGTAACGGCGAGTAGAGATGGTTGCGGCACTTATTCTGACTAGGGATGGGAATGGAGACCTGCATGACCCTGAGGGTCATCTGTGTAATGCAGCAGGTCAGAAATTAGATGCACATGGGGCTGTAATCCCTGAGCATTGATCGATAGCAGAGCTGATCAGGCCTACTCGATTCTATATTAACATGTCTGTGTGTCAACCTCGAGAAATCCAGGGGGGTCAACGGCCAAATAAGACCTGCATACTTTACTCATGTGAGCGAGCACCCCTTTCATGGCCTTCCCCATGAAGATCCCATGGACCACATTGAAACACTAGAGGATTTTGTTTCTAGCATCCTGGAGCATGAAGAAACTAAAGACTATCTTCTATGCAAGTTATTCAAGTATTCTCTCTCTGGGAATGCAGTTGTTTGGCTGAAACTTCTACCACCAGGATCTCTCACTACCTGGGATGATGTCAAGACTGCGTTTCTGACTAATTTTTTGATGATGCAAAGACCGAAGAGCTAAGGGATAAGATTTTGACATTCTCTCAGGGACCTACTGAAGGGTTTAGAAGCTCTTGGGACAGATTTAGGAGGTACCAAAAAGACTGTCCACATCATGGTTTCACGGAGGTTCAACTGCTGGGATTCTTCTCCAAAGGTATTGATGCGCAGTATCATATAATGTTGGATCAGGCAAGCGAAGGGAACTTTGGGACTAGGACTCCAGAGGAAGCTAAGAGACTGATTCAGAACTTTGTGTCTAGCAACAATATTAGGAATATGGATACTCACAGAATGCAATCAGGTGTTACGAATAATGACAAGATCATTGAGGTCGAGGACAAAACTGATTTTGTACATGAAGTCTCGTTGGTGGAACAGGCTGCAGAAGAGGACGAGAATCATATAAATGAAATCTGTTTTCAGGACCATATTCAGAGGATGGAATCTATGATGGAACGAGCCATAGAAATTCAGCAGAAGATGAGTGCATACTTAAATCTGAGGTTGGATTCTATCCACAAAGAGCTGAATGGAAAATTAGAAGCCATAAACACCCATGTCAGGATGCTAAACACCCATAATTCTCAGACAACAGAAGCTGTGAAGAGGCAAGAAGCTCCAGTTAAAGGGAAAGCTGGGGAGAGCAAGAGGCACCAGGTTGATGCCATCTTAGATAATGACTTTGGGGAAGTAATCGAGCATGAGAAGCTGGAAGAAGGTGCTTTTCTAGTCGAAAGTTCTATGACCTTTGGCAGATCGCACTGGTGTCGATCGACACCATTAGATGAGCATCGATCGACACCCATAGAAAAGTACGTAGGAACGGTGAAAATTCAGAGCCACTCAGACTTCACCACACGGCACCCGCTTCCTCCCAACCCGTACTGTGTTAAAACAGACTCCGTCGATCGACACCAACAAGACAACATCGATCGATATCAAAGGGCGACAAATGATCGACGACAACAGATGAGCATCGATCGAGACACGCCCATGTCAAGCCAATAATGCACATCCGCTCATCAGAAAGGCCAACAATGACCACCAATCAGCAGGATGTCGATGCACCAGAACAAGGGAAATTGATCCAGCTGAAACCTCTTTCGTTGACAGAATCGATCGACGGTACACACTATATATCGATCAACACCAGATGGACGAATATGAATCTGCCATGGACAAGCAGGCAGCGAAAGAAAGAAGTCCAAATAAGAGAGTGAAATCTAGAGAACCCTATGTTCCCAAAAACCTCAGGAGAGAAGCTAACAAGGCTGAACTTGATGGATTTCAAAAGAGAGTGAAGAGGGTTCCTAAGGATATGTCTTTCGAGGATGCATATCACCAGTACAGACTTGGTAATTTCTTCAGAGAGAGCAAGGAGACAGATAAGGACATTGAGTTGCTGTTTAATATGGTCAGCCGTAAATCCAAGAAGACACTGAAGAAGGAACAAGATCCTGGGAAGTTTCTGATTCCCTGCTGTATACATGACACCAATTTCCCATACGCCCTCTGTGATACTGGATCTGCAGTCAGCATCATGGCCAAGGACACTGCCGAACTGTTAGGATTAAAGGTGGAACCTTCTCAAGATAGTTTCACCTTCGCGGATAACTCCAAGGTAAACTCAGCAGGCATGATCAAGAATGTTAAAGTAGAGATAGGTGAATGCACTGTCCCTGTGGACTTTCATGTTTTGGGAATCAAATCAGGTCGAGAATCTTCTCTTATCTTTGGAAGAGCCTTTATGGCTACAGTAGGGGCAGTTTGTGATCTCAAGAAGAATAAGATGTGCCTTACTAATGTTGATGAAAATGTCTTCTACGATCATGTGGGAAAGACCAAAAGTGAGGGGTTTATTTCATGGATAGAGCCGTCTGAAGATCCAGCACCTGCATCTGATTCAAACCGCGAAACCACAGAACCAGCATCAGCGTCGATCGACACTCGCCTAATAGCGTCGATCGACACTCTCCAGATTTTAGAGCAACCTGTGATTGAAAAGCCTAAGTTTGGGGGAAGGGCCAGAAGAAGAAAAAGAAAAAGAAGGTAGATGCAGATTTCTTGTCACCGGTTCCTTCGCGATGTTATGAGGGAAGTCTTGAGTATAGGATGTGCTGCAAAGGAAGTCTGCAACCTTTTACCAAGGTCAGGGTGCTATGTGATCCAGAGATGAAAGACAAAGGGGAAGCTTCTGCAAGAGCTTTTATCAACAACATCAACAAAATGAGGAAGAGGGACACTGAGAGCTGTTCTGGAGCAAATTCTCCTTCCATCGCGACTGAATCAGATTCCGAAACGTCGAGCTTAAGTACTATAGACCAAGCGCTGAGTGGAGGCAACCCACTGCTTAGTAAGTTTTTATTTAGGTTTACTTATACTACTATTTATTTCGAGTTTTTATTTTATTTTTACAAGACTATTTGAGTCCACCATCGATCGACACCATAGAGGCACCATCGGTCGAACGTTGTGATCGCGACCATCGATCGACCACACATGCCTACCATCGATCGACACCCTCTACATGAGAGAAGGTATCGAGTTTTCTACTTAAGTATTTACTTATGATAATTTTCCTAACCAATCTGGGACGGATTACACTGGGGACAGTGTAATTTAAGTCTGGGGGAGGTTCGTTACAATGTATTTATTGTTTTGAGTTTTATTATATCATATAAAGTTTTCAAAAAGTTTTATTGAGTCAAGAAGAAAACTATGATAAAGATTTATTATTGACTAACCACACTTTAGCACCATTCTTAGAAGGTTGTTTGCAGAGATTACTAGAGATACCAAAGTGGATCATCCTGCCACTATATCACACTTGCTTAGAAAGTTTCAAGGAACCAAAGCTGATTTCCAACACTAATCCTGACATTATTTGCTTGCTTTGGGATTTGTATACACTGGATCGGATTCCTTCTGCAAGTCTGGAAGGTAAAAGTGTATGTGCTTCTGATTCCCTCTCTCTCCCCTTCAGATAAAAAGGATCGAACATGATTTGGTGGCTACAACCATTAAAGCTTGATTCATATGATTCTAGAAAGAAATAAAGGTCAAAAAGAAGTAAACAGGATCTGGTGGCAAAAACCATTAGGGCTTGATTCATGGAAGCCTATCCAAATATCTCAGTCAATTAAAAAAATAAAATGATACCCTCAAAAGAAGGGAGACATTGACTGAGAAGAAGTGAGAAGAGAGAGAGGAAATGAATCATAGAAGACTACATGTGTGTTCAGATACTTGCAGAGGTAAGATTCCATATATCATTTGATCGACACTCCCAAGGTAAAGCCTGCACGTTTATTTTATGCAAAGAAATGAAATCAGTAGAGGGGCGACTCAGGCTAATATTCGCTAAGTTGTTGGTAGAATGGATTTGGTTGCTATACTAGGATAGGGTATATAAGGTTTCTTTGTGATTGACTTGATAGGATGTGGTTGCAACAAAGTAGGTGACAGTTATACTTAGACATTATGTGAGTTTTCCCTTTTTAAAACCACTTTCACAAGCTTTGTTTGCTTGAGGACAAGCAAAAGGTTAAGTCTGGGGGAGTTGATAGGGCCTGATATTTACCACTATTTGGCCATGATATCAGCCCTATTTAGAGTCTATTATATGTGTTTGGAGTATGTTTAAGAGTATTTTCAGGTTCAGGTACGTTCTGGAGAATTTTGGTGATTCTGGAGCTTTTAGAGATGTAGAATTGCGCAGATGCGTCAGATGTTTAGCTATTGATGGAGACCTTCCCACGGTGAGATTGAGCTGATATTTTACAGAAGATAGATATTTGAGTTATTTTTCCAATGCCACCGGTTTGAGGTCCATCTGACGGTTAGATCTAAAGTTATGCCCGATTTACTGAAGAGTGGTCTGTCTGCCTCGCGAGAGGAAGCTGTCGAGGGGATGAATGAGTGTCGATCGACGGCACAGCCTTACCATCGATCGACGGTGATCCCAGAAGACAGGCCCGACTTGTTTTATGGCCGACTTAAGCCCAGATGTCATGGCAAGTTACCAGAATACCCCTGCACGAGTTTAGACCTAATTTATATAGTTTTCTAAGCCATTGTTGACGGCTAAGCTTTATTTTATTCATTGTCTTAAGTTTTGGAGAGAAGATCAATTCTCCTTCAGAGATTGATTGGAACTCCTTTGGTTTTATATTGATTTCTATATCTATTATTTATTCAGACTATGATTTGTGTTATTGCTTCCATGTCTGAGTAATCATCTTGTTAGGTTTAGGGATTTCATGTTCTTAATGTCAAACTGATAGTCATAGGATTGCTAGGTTATCTATAGATCTCTACACCAGGGTGGCTTGTAATACTAGGATCTAGAGTAGTGGAATAGCACGAGAGTGTGACTGATTGCTTGAACCTAGAATCATAGGACAATTGAGAGGCACGAGAGTGCAATTAATTAACGGAACCCGAGCCCTGTGTGGATTAGATATCTAGGCGCATACGAGAGTTGGTCTAGGTTCTAGCTGAACATTTTCGATATGTGTGTTAATTTTTGTCAGAGGTAGTATCGATCGATAACATTATCGATATGTCTGTTAATGTTTGTCAGAGGTAGTATCGATCGATACCCAAGCATTGGTATCGATCGACGCTCGATCCTTGTTTGCATGCTAGAGCTGGAACATATAACTTAGGCATCTGATTAGTAATTGCATGCGAGAGATGGATTACTTTCTTATTGAATTTGAGTTCTAGAATTTGATCTATAAAACCCTTAGCATCCTTGATTTTTGTTTTGAATCTATTTATCCTAGACCTAGCTATTCATCTTGTTCAACTTTACTTGTCTACTATTACTTCTTTAATAAATTGTTTGCCTAGATGAATCTAAAAATTTATTGTCTATTGTGTGCCCACGCTCCCTGAGGATTCGATCCTTAAGTACTACAACTGAACCTCTTATTTGAGAGAGTAAAAAGTAGCTTATAGGGTTAATTTGAGAGTGCATAATAAAAGCTACATCAATGCCCTTTGGCCTCACCAATGCACCAAGAACCTTCATGCGACTCATGAATCAGGTTCCGAGGCCCTACATCACCAAGTTTTGGTCGTATACTTTTATGACATACTGATCTATAGTCATAGCTTACCCGAACATATTGGTCATTTAGAATAGGTTCTGAAAGCTTTGACGAACGAAGGACTATATGCTAATCTTATGAAATGTGTGTTTTGCAATGACCAAGTAGTGTTTTTAGGCTTTGTTGTGAGTTCACAGGGACTGAAGGTCGACATGGAGAAGATTAAGGCGATACAAGACTGGCCCACACTGACCACCATAGGGCACGTCCGCTGTTTTCACGGTCTAGCCAGCTGCTATCGACGTTTTGTCAAGGATTTCAGTACTATTTCTGCCCCTATGACCTCTGTGATCAAGAAGAATGTATCCTTTACTTGGGTTCCAGCCCAAGAAGAGTCCTTCAACAAGCTTAAATATAGTTTGATGCATGAACCAGTCCTTACTCTGCCTAACTTCGATAAAACTTTTGAGATTCAGTGTGATGCATCAGGTTCAGGCATAGGAGCTGTACTTATGCAGGGAGGCCGACCAGTGGCCTACTTTAGTTAAAAATTGAGTGGAGCTGCCCTCAATTACCCGACCTATGACAAAGAGCTATATGCTCTAGTAAGATCCCTTGAAACTTGGCAACATTATCTTTTGTCTAAGGAGTTTGTTATTCATACAGATCATGAGACACTTAAGAACTTAAGAGGTCAGCCACACTCAAGAGGAGACATGCCAAATGGTTGGAGTTTGTGGAGACTTTCCCTTATGTGATCAAGTACAAGAAAGGCAAAGGGAATGTTGTGGCCGATGCCTTGTCTAGGTGATACACTCTCATCTAAATCATGGAAGCTAAGACCATGGGTTTTGAATTTATTAAGGATTCTTATGCTACTGACCGTGATTTTCAAGAAGTTTTCAGGAACACTTCACAAGGGGCATTCGGTCCTTATTACCAGCATGATGGATTTCTGTTCAAGGAAAAGAAATTATGCATTCCCAAAGGATATATGAGGGAATTGCTGGTCCGGGAGGCCCATGGTGGCTGCCTCATGGGAAACTTTGGTCGAGACAAGACTTTAAGTGTCCTCACCAACCATTTCTTTTGGCCGAACATGAAAAGGGATGTTGAGACCTTATGTTCCAAATACACTGTCTGCCTTCAGAAAAAATCCAGGTCACATCCTTCTGGTTTACATATGCCATTACCTATTCCAAACCACCCTTGGGTAGATATTTCTATGGACTTTGTGCTTGGTTTACCCAAGATAAACCACAAGGATTCCATTTTTGTAGTGGTGGACAGGTTCTCTAAGATGGCCCATTTCATAGCATGCAACAAGACCAATGATGCTACTCAGACAGCCGATCTATTTTTCAAAGAGGTTGTCCACCTACATGGTGTTCCTAGAACCATTGTGTCCGACCAAGACTCCAAGTTCCTCAACCATTTCTGGAGGACACTGTGAGGTAAGATTGGTACCAAGCTGTTGTTCTCGACCACTTGTCACCCCCAGACCAATGGCCAAACAGAGGTAGTGAACCGTACTCTCTCTCAGCTACTGAGGGCAACGGTCGGTAAGAACTTAAGGAACTGGTTATCATGTTTACCATTTAACGAGTTTGCTTATAACCATGATAGACACTATGCTACTAACCTCTATCCTTTTGAAGTTGTTTATGGATTCCAGCCAGAAATTCACATGAACCTTCTTGACTTGCCAAGCCCTATGTACCCGCAGCCAAGATGGTGCAGTCAAGGCCGAGTTTGTCTGGAACATGCACCAAAACACCAAAGGAGATGCTTGAAGCCAAGGCGGCCAAGGTCAAGGCCCGGCTTGAAAAAAACAGAAAGGAGGTGTTGTTCAAACCAGGTGATTTGGTGTGGCTGCATATGAGACCTGAGAGGTTCCCAGAAGAGAGGAAGTCCAAACTATCACCCCGTGGAACTGGCCCTTCCGGGTCCTTGAGAAGATCAATGACAATGCTTATAAGCCTGAGCTTCCAGGTGAGTTTAAGATTTCCCCCGTGTTAAATGTCTATGACTTGTCCCCTTTCCTTGCAGATGATGGCGTTCTGAGGCCAGAACCTTTCAAAGGGGGAGGGAATGATGCGGCCATCCAAGTAGAGGTTCCATCATCTGACATGGCCCGCCCGACCACCCGGAACGGAGCCAATACCATCAGAGCTGGTTTCTTCCAAAGCTGTCCAAGAGATCCTAGATCAAGAGGGACAACACCCATTGATGATTGAAGAGATGGTCCAATTGAAGATTCAAGATCAAGCAGGTCCAATAGAGGTTCAAGGCAAACCGGTCCAATTCAATTCAAATCACTCGCCAAGAACCGAACCTGCCTAATCATATCAATTTGCAATATCGGTCAAGAACCAACCTCAATTCCATCCGGTTCTGAGTAACCCACTTATACCATAAAGGTAAGCAGGTAAGATTTCAATTTGATTTCTAACCGGCGTATTTTTTTTGTTTGTGATTCTTGATTTTATGTTTCATTCCCGATTTTTAAGAATGTATGGGCAAATTGTTTAAGTCCTTTATTTATTTTCGAGTCCAATAAAGGCAATTGTTAGCCTTTTTAGAGTATAAGGATTCGGCCCTCTTGTTGTTTAGGTGTTATTGCATTGAACTTCATGTTGTTTTGCTTCAAGTCCCCTAGAGGGCAAACCACATCGGGTACTATATAAACCCCCTATAGTGGTCTTGTATTTTTTTACCTTATGAAATATATGATTCAATTTACCCTAGCAAAGAAAACCCTAATCTCTCTCTAGTTTCTGCGTGAGAAGCCAGTCTAGAAGAAGGCCGAATCTTATTAAGTTCTCATCATCAAACTTGTGGCGATTCTTCATTTCCATTCCATCCATCGATTCTGCTTGGAGAGATACACATCCAACAAGACGAATTCTATCATCACTTCATCATTCACCCAATGTTCTTGTTGAGAGAGACACACGTCCAACAACAAGGATCCATCGATCCATCTTTCTATCCCTCTTATTTGATTAGTTTTCATATCGCAAATCATCTAGATTATCCTTGCATCTTAAAACCAAAAGACCTATAAAAATCGTGTTGCTTTGTTCATTATCATTCTTCATTTAGTTTACTTATGTTCATATTTTTCAAGCATAAAACTCATAAAAAGGTTACTTGTTTTTCAGGCACAAATCGCATCATCCGGCTCATCCCACCCGCATCGCCTAAACCTTAGTCCATCCGCATACACTAAGGCCGATCCATCCTAACCTCAGTCCAATCTTTTGTAGTCTGAATCCCAGGATGTAACAGTTCAAGTAACCCAAAGGCATGAGTTTCCAAGGATTGCAAGTATCAAAGGGTACGAGGACCAGAAGGTGCCATCGACCAAAAGGTGCCATCGACCATAGGGTGCCACCCGACCAAAGGGTGCATGTTCCAAACAGTGTCATTGGATGTGGTTCTGTCCGATCCATATGGTTTCAGTCCATGATTGTAAAGTCAGGACATGCGAACGTGTCGTGATCCAAGAGATACGAACGTGTCGTGATCCAAGAGGTACGAACGTGTCGTGATCCAAAAGGTACGAATGTGTCGTCATCCAAGAGGTACAAACATATTGTGATCCAAGGGATGCAAACGGGTGCGAACGGGTCGGACCAAAGGGTGCGAAGGGTCCGGACCGAAAGGGTGTGAATGGGTCAGGGACCAAAAGGGTACGAATTCGAGTCTGAAAGGGTACGAAAGATTCGGGACCGAGGAGGTACGAATGGATCGTAACCGAAAAGGTGTGATTGTTCAAGGAAGGATGTGTATGATCTGATCATGGTTGATAACGGACAACCTGATCCATAGGTGATGGATCAAGGTGTCGGATCTAACCTAATTACTGATTGTCGGTTGTTATGAACAAGTCAAACTGGTTGTTCATGTGAGGATGGTTGGTTGATTGACTTAGGATCTAATGGGCATTGTCAGTCCATAGGATGGACAAAGGGTTGTTGGATGATGCATGAGTCGAGATAGGCCATATCCTATCCATAACCAATTAAGGCTTCTCAAAGGGACACTGAGTCGGTGGGATGGTTGGTTGAATGACTAAGTACCCAAAGGGAGCTGGTCTATGCAGGAACAAAGATAAGGGCCATAAGTAAGATCATTGAGTGATCGGGTCCAGTAGACAAGTATGTGAAGTTTGGGTCAATGGAGGTCCGATGAGCTACTAGCTCCGTGGATGTGGCAAATGTATGATTTATCAAATACTTAGAAAGATTAATATCTGGCTAGGATGCTGGTAGAATGGTTTAGGGGAAGAACCTCGGATCAATATTACTTTGTTTGAGTTTAAAATCGACCTTTGAGCTAGTTGGTAGTTGTTCAAACTAACCAAGGCTGAGGCAATTCAACCTGACAAGTATTAGATTTGGTTTATACCAATGGTTCATAGAAAATATTCCGCTGTGTATAAGTTGAAAGGATCTAAACTAGGAATCGACTAAGGTAGTCGTAAGCTAAGGTCTAAAGATAGCCCTCGCTGTTAGGCGAAATTATAGATAAGGGCAAAAAATCTAGAGGTTCGGTCATAATATGGACCGAGCGACGTGAGGCTTCGACCGCGGCCTAATCGGCCAGGTTGGGGTTTTACAGTCTTGCTTGACTCTAGCGGTAAGCAACTCGTGTTTTGGCCTATTGAAGAGATTGAAACATTGAGAGGAAATAGATGTTCAAATGAACAACCAGAAAATGGAGATGGGACAACGCTTTGAGGTGGAAGGAATCACCCCAGCTCATGTATTTTTTATATTTTCATAGTATATTGTTTATCAGCTCACATGTTTGTTGGTTAAGTGGTAGGTGAGAACTGAGAATGTGATAAAACTCTTTTCTGGGTTCGAATCTTCCTTAAAACAAAATCACAAATGTGTAGAAAATCAAGATTTGGACTTCCACCCTTACAACTTACTTGGTTTTTGGGTAACATATGAACCGGCTACACTGATATTCTTCAGAAAGCATTTTAAACTTGAGTGAAAAAGTGATTTTTTCAAAGAAAAATCTACTCTAAAGCACTAAGTGTATTCTTACCGAAAGTGACCATATTGGCTGATATATAGCATATCAACAAAAGTACATATAATAGCTATGGAGATATTGTAATTTAGCGTTTAGTGTTTGAGATTTAAATTTAGACGTAAATACAGGTTGATGTGGATGTGACATTCAACGTGGGAAGTCTAGAGAAGGCCGAGACAATAGACGCGAGTTATGCAACAAAACCATTAGATTTATGTAACTTGAAGTGTTCAAATATGACATGCGGGGTTGAACCTTTTTGGTCTGATCACACTTGCTACATCTGACCTAGAAGAAAACACGCATGTCTTCTTCAGAGTCTTCAAAGATGCCACAACCAAAAAGCCTAAGGTCCTCATGTGCTCCGACCTAAGCCGTATGTTTTCCTTACTCACAAATATATTATATGCTTTCGGTTAAAAACAACTTTTACAAGTATGTGGGCATAAGTCACCCAAACCTGAAGTGGGCAGTGCTGCTTCTAGCCCATCGAAATCTCCACCAGTCTTGGCCCATCTGAAACCTGCACGAAAGAGAACATCCAAGTCTCAGCCCAAATATTATGAAGAGTACTTGGTAAATGAAACGCTACTTTTCGTAGCTGGAACTTTTAAGAGAGAGAAACCGATCAAAAAAAAAGAACGAGAGAGAAAGGCGAAGACTCAGCTCAAGATCGTGACCTTGAAGCTCGATGGATTTGTGAAGGCGGAGATAGCGGAGGACTCCGGCAGTGACTTCTGTCTTCCTAGGGATACGATAAGTGAGTGAGAATCTATTGTATTATCTCTGTATTTTTGAGCCCACCATTGTTGCGATATCAAGGTTATTGATTAGAAGAGATAGTGAATCAGTTGAGGTATACTTGAATCCCTCCCCACGAGTAGATCAACGAACACCAAGCAAACAATTTCTTGTGCATTTGAGTTTCTTGCATTGATTTCGTACAAACCTGAAACCAAAACTGAATCGAAGTAAATCACAAGCTTAAGCAACCTAAGTTCTAGTTAATCGATCTTTAAAAATCTATAAGTGGTATCAGAGAACAAGGTTTGGTGATAAGGCTAAGAGTTAGATCATAATATGATAACGAAGGGATATAGAGGTCTTATTTGTGATTGCGAGTATTGCGATCATTGTGATTGAGGTTTTTTCTTGTGTTGTGGTGATTGTTGCTTGTGCATTGTTTTTTTCCAGTTTATCTCAATATCTCGAAGGTCCAAGATGGAACCTACTCTCGGGAGGTTTGAGATGGAGAAGTTTGACGGAAAAGGAGACTTCGGTATGTGAAAGTTCAAACAGATTAAGATCCAAGGTCTTCTGGCTGTAATAGTTGATGGTTTCAAAATCTACACCACCTCAGAAAAACAAGTAGAAGATTAGGACCTAATTATTGATCTAAAGAAAGATGAGAAAAACTTACGAGTAAGAAGCCTACTTGGTACCTACTTAAGTGATTCCATCTTGAGGAAAGTCACACACAAGCAAACTGCTCTTTGCATGTGGAAGTCTCTGTAGAAGTTATATTAGTGGTATAGCCTATTTATTATCAGTTTTAGGCAATGTTATAGGCTCTGTTTAGGGTCTATTATGTACGTCTAGACTATTTTTTAGGGTCTTTACAAGTCCATGTACGTTTTGGAGATATATGGAGATACTTGGAGCTTTGGGAGCATTTAGGGGAGAGGAATCTGTAGCTGATCAGTTAGAGAGTCGAAGTACAAGACAACGTCGATCGATGACACTACCTTGGCGATCGACCGATGTTACAAGACCAAGGTCGATCGATTCTGCACACTTGCCATCGATCGACAGCCAAATCACAGACAACGATCTCAAGCCCAAGTTAGAGACAAATGATGAAGATGCCCTGGAAGAATTTGGACCTAGATTTTAGGGTTTTTATTTATGCTTTACAGATAATAGAAAGAGAGGAGAGATGGAAGAGAGAGTTTAGTTATCTATTATAGTTTTAGGGGAAAAGATTCATAACTCCTTAAGGGATATTTGTATTGGAACCCCAATATTTTATCTATGCATTATATTCAGACTATTGTTCTTGTTTGATTATGTTGAGTAGTTATCAACTAGATTTAGGGTTGAATGATAACAATCATGGTTTAGCTCAGAAGTTGGATTGCTAGGGTTAAGTTAATATCCATCAATTAATATGTGCTTAATGCTTGCATTCTAGAGTAGCTAACTAGGATCTCGAAAGTAGGACATGGACGACTACAAAAGTAGGTTTTTGTGCCGGA
>CAJHQP010004483.1:0-54822 GCA_905132765.1 Moricandia arvensis | reverse complement strand
CTTAATTCAATACACTCCCTAAGTGATTTTTTTTTTTTGGAAAAAGTAGTATTCGATGAGAAAAAATAAAGTTGAACAAAATAAGATTCAAACCGTGGACATCTTTAGTTCGTCATAAATGGTCGTTTGACCTCAAATTGTTTTTTTGGTCATCACCTTAAATTGTTTTTGTTTTTTTTCCCTGCAAACGGCACATTGACATTATTGACAATTCAGAAAAATGGCGAAATAATAATACTAGAGAAATAGTTATTTATTTTTCATCCACAAAAAACATTATCTCGACAGAGAGACGAAAGAAGAAACAACTGAGAGACGTGGACGCACTGAAAGCCCGTCAACAGATTTTCTTGATATCTTTTTAATCTCTTTACTCCCACACCACTAACACTTGACTGATCCCTTTCTCTCATCCTCAGGCGCAAGCAAGCAGCGCAACACACAAAATGGCTCAAACCATGCTGCTTACTTCGGGCGTCTATGCTAACCAATTCCTGAGGAACAAGAACCCTCTGGCTCAGCCCAAAGTTCACCATCTCTTCCTCTCCGGAAGCTCTCCCGTTGCACTACCATCTCGAAGACCATCATTGGTTCCTCTCGCTCTCTTCAAACCCAAAACCAAAGCTTCTCCCAAAAAGGTATTCACAGACCCTTTTACTTGTTCAATAAGAAACATCTCTCATGTCTGGATGGTAATGGTAAAGATTGTTTTATATATTCTAGGTTGAGAAAGTGAAGCCAAAGGTTGAAGACGGTATCTTCGGAACGTCTGGTGGGATAGGTTTCACGAAGCAGAACGAGCTCTTTGTTGGTCGTGTTGCGATGATCGGTTTCGCTGTAAGTTTCTCTCTGTTACACACAAAACTTTTGTTACAAGGAAGAAGAATATTGATATGAAAGTTGAGTTTATGAATAGTCATCGTTGCTGGGTGAGGCCGTGACTGGGAAAGGGATATTAGCACAGCTGAATCTGGAGACAGGGATACCCATTTACGAAGCAGAGCCATTGCTTCTCTTCTTCATATTGTTCACTCTGTTGGGTGCCATTGGAGCTCTTGGAGACAGAGGAAAATTCGTCGACGAGCCTCCCACCGGACTCGAAAAAGCTGTCATTCCTCCTGGCAAAGGCGTCCGCTCTGCCCTCGGTCTCAAAGAACAAGGTTCTGAATCGTATTTTCTGTTAAGTTCGATGCGCTTCAAACCTAAAACTAATTGTTGATAAGTAGACTGACCTATCTACCTTATATATTACTAAAGATCTTTTCCAATAATGCATGTGGCAGACTTTATTTCTAATATTTTTTCTAAGATACAAAATTTGATATTACTGAAAAGTAGTCTAATCCCTAACTGTTTGTTGTTTGGTTGTATGAAGGTCCATTGTTTGGGTTCACGAAGGCGAATGAATTGTTCGTAGGAAGATTGGCGCAGTTGGGAATAGCATTTTCATTGATAGGAGAGATTATAACCGGGAAAGGAGCTTTGGCTCAACTCAACATTGAGACTGGTATTCCAATTCAAGATATCGAACCACTAGTCCTCTTAAACGTTGCTTTCTTTTTCTTTGCTGCCATTAATCCTGGTAATGGAAAGTTCATTACTGATGATGGTGAAGAAAGCTAAACTCTATATGTACTTTCATGTTAGTTGTTTGGGAGACCATTATCATGTTGAGACAAAAAGGATATGGACAGCTTAAACTATTGCAATACCTAATTCCTTTTGTTTTAACTTGTTTTTTTTCTGAATGTATCCCCAGTTCCTTTACACCTAGGTGATTGATATCATTTGAATTTATTTAACAGACAGAACTTTGAGATTCGAAAAGATTAATTCATCATGGAATTTGATAAGTTACCAAAAGTCACGTCAAAATGAAAAATAACGTCTTACCATGGACCGTGGTTGAAAATCAAAGACATAGCCTTATTGATTTTCTACGCAATAGTATATTAAGAATTGGTCGTCTTCTTATATAGGTGAAGGCCAAACTGTTTTCGCATTTCCACTATGCTTCATCTCTAGTCAAAGAGATCCTGTGTTACATCTGATCTCCTAGTTTCTCAGTCCAATATGCTAGTTCTCAGTCGGATCTCCTAATGCGTACTAACTTATATTTCTTTAACAATTTATTAAAATAAAAAAGAATTTCATAAATCTGTTTTAATAATAACAAATAAATATGAACTCAAAAAGTTTTTTTATAAAACAGGAAAAAAAATTCGGTTTCCAGAAAACCAACACCACATCATAAATTTTAGGGGAATATTAATGTTTACCACATTATTATTGGTACCATTTTTTATTTTTATTTTCATTAAAAAGACATTTTCATAAATACCATTTTTAAGAAGTATTTTTTTAAAAAATTAATTAGAATTCTAAATTTTACATTCCTAAACCCTACTTCACCCCTCAACTCTAAACCATAAATCATAAATTAATTAATCCAAGGGTTATACGTGTGTTTTTTCTCTTAAAAATTAAGGATAAAAGTGATTAAGGTAAACATGAAAAGTGGTATATTTGACAATTTTCCTTAAATTTTATTATTATATCTTTTTCAAAATTATCTACGAAAAATAGGAGAATTTTCATGTTTACCACATTATTGGTACCATAATAAGTATCACTTTGATTTTTTTTTTGTTTTCAAAAGTGTCATTCTACAATTCAATATCACTTTTCTACATTAAATTCATTTTTACCCTTTTGAATAACCAATAGTTTTTTAAAAATATTTTCATTTAATTAGTCATACATTAAATAAATGTGTATTAATATATTATATAATGTTCTTAATCTCTGTGAAAAATGTCAAAATAACATTTAGAATGAAACGGAAGGAGTATTTGAATAATTTGATTTGATTACATCTAGAGTCACTTTTTGACTTTCTATTACACTCAAAGACACATTGTACATGTGAGACACTTTGTTGTGGGCCAGTAGTTGATTCCGGACAATTTTTCCCTTAATAAATGTTTTGTGTGGATTTGTGATGCATGGACGAGTGATGCGTGGACATGGATACATGGAAGAGTGATGTGAGGATGGATAGTGTGTGGACATGCGATATATGGACAGGTGATGTTAGAATGGTATCTATGTAAGCTGATGGTGTATGAAATGGTGAAGCTTCAATATAACTATGACTTAGCTCCCATTACTGTATTAACAATTGTAGTGTTATGAATCGATCTATTTTGATTGTGGACGGCTCACCTACACCCACTTCACCAAGCAAGACATCACCAGAAACCACTCCATTAGTTCCCGAAGATCATGTCCACGCGGCGCAATACCACAACGACTTTGTCCACCTCCGTCCATGATATTTCTATGCACGATACTTCTATCCATGGCATTTATCCACAAAGACCTCTTACATAATGCTTCAATATACAATGATGTATGTTATGTGGATGATGTATTTGGTAAGATTATGTGGACGAGGAAGTTATGTGGACGAGGTTATGTGAACGAGTTATATTTAGTTGTGGATGCAAAAAATAGAGTTGTTGTGTGAAAGCAATAGAAAATTCAAAATGTAGTTTTGGTAACATTAAAAAATCCAATTTTGTAAAAGAAGAAGATGAGATACGTGCTATTTAGCTTAGGTTGAGCCATGATGATTTGATTTTTCTGTTGTCAACTCAAGTGTATATTCAAAGTTTTCTATCTTTTTGATGTTTTAACAATTTGAATATACAAACATAGATTTTTTTTAAACTATGGAACATGAATTTTATAATTGTGAGACACAAAAAATATAAACACTCATCCACATGTACCTCTTCATGCTTATATATCTACATGTAGTGATCTATATTTTTCAAGCATCCACATATCACTCATCCATTACATAATCATTAGATATGTGTACATGTATAGATTTTAAAATATAACAAAAATATATCAAAGTAGATATCAAATTGTAGAGAATAAAAAAAACATAATTTATTATATCAAAAACTTTTTAATGTGTATCTTTAGTTTTAAAATAAACAAAAACAAAATATTAAGAGGTAAGCTAAATAGTATAAATATACACCTTCTCTTTTCTCCTTTTTATCTCATTAAGGGCAAATATGTCGATTATCTCCTTAGTTCCAATGAAAAAGTGTCTTGCAAGTGCATTGTGCCTTTGGGTGTAATTGAAAAGTGATAAAGTGCCTCTAGATGTAAAAAAATCAAACTAGAAATTCATGTATAAAATATATTATATGTAAAAATGAAAGTGACAAGAATCAAACCCTGCACTCCTTTATGTCATAAGTAATAATTCTAGTTATTGTAACACCATCAATTCCAACAAATTTACTTGCTTTCAGTATACAATATATATTGGCGTCTAAAGCATGAAATTTATTAATTTTATCACAAGGTCGATTCTGATACTCACAAGCACTTTAAAAAAATCTTAATATAACAAGCAAATGTTATAAACTAATGTCACATTACACTTTCATCTTAAAAAGGTATTCATGTATTAAACATGACTTCCTATTATTTATCCTCCAAGCAATTCAACCTTACTACTTCCCGCCATGATGACGTCGGGTCCAATTACACCCCACGGTGATGGGCATGTTACCTTCTTCAAGATACATAACTTATCCAAACAACAAACATCCATTCTTGGAATACTATTATACTCTTTATGATCTTTACATTTGAACAACCTTATTCATTGTACCAATATGCAAACTCACCATTCAATAATCAAAAATAATAATTTCAATTTAAACAGCTTAAATCTTCAGTATTCTTTTAACATCAATACAAATCAACAACTACATATACTTCCTAGAGATATCTCCCTTTCAAAATTTTGATAGATTTGTAGCACCATATAATTGAGATGACATTAATTCGGTGATGGAAGGCAACATGGGTCGTTGCTCGGATCTATGAAGGTTTTGCTACTTTGGGGCTTTTGGTTTCTAACAAATGAACAGTTTATTCCATGGCAAAATGAGAAGAGAAACATATATTAATTCCTTCATGGATCTTAGGTAAGTGAGACTCCCCTCTTTTTGGTCTGAACCCACAATGTTACAATTCTCTCCCACTAACCCATATTTTTGTTTTCAAAGTCAACTCAACACCATGTAAATCACATACACCCATAAAGTTCTCATGATAACTCGCTCTCAACTGAAAGTTTAGCTCCCAGACATCCTATTGAATATCATTTATTTATCAACAAACCAATACTATATAGGTCTTCTTCCTATGAATTTTCATTTCCCAGTGATCTACAAACTTGACACGCTTGTTGAATACTAGAAAATTATGACACACCTTGTCTGGGGGCTTAAATGGGAGAAAACCTTATGTAGAAATGAAACATGAAACATATTTTGAAAGTTGAAAAACTCTTGCGGCAACTCCAAACAATACAGAACTACACATATTTTTCGATGATCACGTAGGGTCTCAAGTATCTTAGACGTAATTTCTTAAGCTTTTGGTATGGATCACTTCCCCAAAACTTCATAATTTGTATATACATAACATCACTCACTACAGATTCCAAATCGATACATTGTTCGTACACATAACCCTTCTAGTAATTATGTGCTTATTTCAATCTTTTCCAGTGCTATTTGACTTGTTTGTCTATTTCTATTATAATTTTTGGCTTTAGATCTCGTTTCACCCATAAAGATTTATATGGGGATATCAATATGCTTGATTAATAACTATTTTTATAGGCGAACACAACTAGTTGTAGATGCTTTCTTCACTTTTCTTCCCAATCCAACATTATATGCTCTTATAATATCCTCCTAAGAATGGTTTAACCGACCATTAAAGATGGAAGGTTGTACTAATATGTTTTGTTGTCTTTCATTCCTATTAGAGGACCTGCCATAAAATCTAAGTGAACCTAAAATCGAATCCAAATACTTCATCACACCCAAATACTTCTGGACAAGAAAATTGGCTTCGTAAATCTTCTTAATCATCAAGAAATGAGTGAGTCTGGTGAATCAGCTCATGATTTTTGGAGTCCAAATGGGTCATGGAAAAATCAACGGCAAAAATCTTCTGAGGAATATGCCTTAGGTAATTTTGAGCTGGAAATGTCGAAAAAACTACAACGGATAAGCCAAGCCTACTTAAATAAGGATACAAGAACAAAATTCCATGTGTTTCATTCCATGAGCTCAAATCGCCCACATACGAAAAGACAAAGTTTCTATCCAAAAACGAAAAGACCGGAAAAACGTTCTTGCGGAAGAGTTTTTGTTATAAATGACAAGTTTTACGAAATAAATCTTCCGCAAAAAAAAAATTGAAAAGTTTCCGCGGAAAAACCTTATATGAAAATCTATAAAATAATCTTCCGCAAGACAACTTTCACGAGATCTACACGGAAAAACTTCGTAAAACAAACCAATAGTCCCAAAAGTTCACGAAGCAATCAATGGAGTTAATGAGAAAGGAAGAAAGGGGCCAACACTCTCTCATCACTCCATGAGCTCAAATCGCCCACATAACCTTAGAAGCTTCCCAAATCGCCCACATAGCTCACATGAGTTCTCAAATCACCTACATAGCTCATATGAGTTCTCAAATCACCCACATAGCTCCCATGTGTCCTCCACTCGCCCAAATAGCTCCCATGAGTCCTCAAATCGCCCACATAGCTCCCATGAGTCCTCAAATTGCCCACATAGCTCACATGGGTTCTCAAATCGCCCACATAGCTCACATGAGTTCTAAAATCGTCCACATAGCTCCCATGAGTCCTCATATCTCCCACATAGCTCCCACGAGTCCTCAAATCACCCACATAGCTCACATGAGCTCTCAAATCGCACACATAGCTCACATGAGTTCTCAAATCGCCCACATAGCTCCCACGAGTCCTCAAATTTCCCACATATCTCTCATGAGTCCTAAAATTTCCCTACTAGTCTCTCATCATGTTCTCCTTTGAGTCTCAATCGAAATGTCTTTCGGTTCGTCCCAATTGGAGGTTCCATTGAGATTTTATGAAGAAAACAAGTAACACATGTTTTATAGTAAAAGTTCAAGTCTAACGTCAAAATGATATAGGTTAACTTAACACCATCATATCCTCAACTTAATGAATTAATTGGTTCAGTTCGTAAGATCAACGACATAGAAAATGGACATCAGAAAAATTGACGATTTCTCCGAGAATAATCGTAAAAACGCATAAGTCGTAAAACGGTACAAAATGGCCTAAAATATGACGAAAGGCCACTTATGGTTCAAAACAAGAATAGACCCATACTAAAATGATGGTTTATACGATTTGGATAAAGATAAATGGAAAAGAAGATAAATGCAAGACTTCCAGGATAAAAATGAAGGTAGAGAAGATAAGGAAAACTTCCGCAAAAGGATAAACTCGAATAGGGGCATAAAGGAAAAGATGGCCGACCCTGGAAACATATATAAGGAGAGCCAAGGCCAGGAGCAAAAAAACGATTTGAGGCACTTAGGAACCTTAGGTATTATTGATGAAGTGAATTAATAGTGTTTGGAAGTCCATGTTTCCCAAAACACAACCTATAAGGCTTACTAGAGTTTGAACCGTCTTTCTTAAAATAATGGTTTCAGGATATTGAATAGAGAAAAAGAGTGTAGATTGTTCTTAATCTTAAATTGTTTTAATGTTAGGTGGTATGATCATTCTCTATTTTGATTTATTAAAAACATTATATATATATATACCTTTCTACTAAGTTGTTCTCTTGCTTAGTTCAAAAAAATATTTTTCTTGTGACAATTATATTATATACTACGGTTTTCCCGCGCGTAGTGTGGGATGTTGGTCAAATATGCACCACTATGACTAATATTTGGTTCTAGGTTCAAATAATTATAAACCAACGTATGCAAATGCCTGCAAAAAAAGTTTTACTTGTCTACAAGAGCACTACAATAAGACTTTGTTTTGAAGATCTTTCCTAGGGTTACGGGGTAATAAAGTGTTTTAAATTTTAGTATAGAAAGTCTGGTTGGTGTGGTATACTGGAGAGAGACCCCTTACCTTGAACTGGAAGAATTGCATCAAATATTTTGCAGTTGTGATGTAATACTTCGCACGTAACTATAGTCTATATTCATACCCCTACAAAAAGAAAACATTGCAAACGCTTTATCAAGCTGTTTTCTTAGTTGCTTAGCATATTTCTCGTTAGTAACCAGCTCCATGCCTGCGAGGGCGTGATGGTTCGACCTAGACGTTGATGCTCTACTTATTACGACTATGTGCATCAATTACTGAAGGGTTTGTCGGGTCCGTAGACTTTATTTTTTTATCTTTTCACCACCTGGTCACAAAGATGATGCTGGTTATGTACGAAAGTTTGGAAATGTATGTTGTAACTTGTGAGAAACAAGAGAACTTAAAGATGTCAATGTTTTTGCTCTTTAAAGACCTCAAAGTTGCAATGACTGTTTGTATTGCCCACTTGTTTTATTTGAAAAGTTTCTTAGTTTAATATAATGTAAATTAATGAAGAACTTTGGTTGTTACAATTTATTGGGTTAGACGGAATGTATGATACTTAATTGTCGGCATAGTCAACCCATCTCAAAAATGATTTCTATAACAACACATATTTTTTGTGCTTATTCTATTTTATGAGATAAAAGTGATTGTGATGTGTGTGGTAGCTCTCTGTTTGTAACATTACTAATTTTTTTTAAAAGTTTGAAACATTCATCACGGCTATCTTTTACATACGCAAGTCCTCCGTACCGTCTTAACATTTGCGTGTAATGATGCAGAACATTAGGTGTATTTTCGTGATGCTAGGTAACTTCAACTGAGCAGTGTCGCCCTATCATGAGTATCACCATACTATGAAGCAGCAAGCTCTGTAAGAAATCCACCATAAGTTGATTGCAGTAGAAGACCCCAAAGAAGGTTTATACATGTTGAACTTGGTAGCAGTTTTGGAGGTAATAATGCATCTATCTTAGATGTCCATGCATTTGTAACATGAAGAACCAAAACTATACATCAAATAGTACCCATCATAAATCTAAAATGGCTATGGCTATATTTTAAATTTCAGTGTTCTTTAGAGACGACCATGTTTTGAAAAATGACATTATATCTATATATTAAATGACTGTGTTTATTGGGAAAATGACATTATATCTTTGTCTTAACTGACAAAACAATTTCCCAATAAAGAGAAGCGACCAAAATGTATGCAAAGACGAGGTGGTGGAACATGTTTTATGATCATTGTACTAAAAGCATAAATTTGAAAAACATGGTAGGTTAAGGTGCATGGAAATAATTCGCTCTTTAATCACCAGAAAAAAAGTTAAAATCTTTGAGGGGCTTGCCACTGATAGATTCTCAATAGAATCATTTTCACTACACTTTCAAAACTGAAGTCCCTTTGGATTCTTACTTTGGTTTATATAGGGATTTGGGTTCACCTTCCCGAGAAAATTCATAGGTTAAGTTCATAGGATTTGAGCATTAAGTTTCTGTTTTGATCAGTACCACCCAAGTTTTCTACAATGGTTAAGCTTGAAAATTTCAGTTTCGATCTCCACTGGCACGTTACCTAGCTGGTTTGACTCGTTTGCAAATCTCAAAGTTCTTAGATTTAAGAGTAATAAGCTATGTGGAGAGTTACATTTTTAATTACTCACATTGTCGACAATCGGCCAGTACATCATCCGAGGTCTAATTATCTGAGTGGTTCACTTGGGATAATCTGAAATGTAGAAGCAAACTCTGGTTTGTCAACATTTCAAGATAATCTCCCATAGAATAGATTTTTCTCTGAGATACTGTCAAATGCAAGTAGTATGTTCCACGAAAACATTCATCTCATATAAATTGAAAAGGGGCTTGTAACTCTTTTGTTTGTGATTGTGATTAGGGTACATTTCTGAAACACCCAAGTTTGGTACATATTATTTAATAGTAATTCCTTATATGCAAGATAAGCTTCATGACATCTTTTGTGTGTTTCAGCATCATCAATCTTCTTTTGATATAGATGATTAGACTTGCTTATAAACTTATTGTGCCATATATCTGTTGGATAGTATTGACAGCATGATCAGGAAACGCGATACACTTCTAGATCATCTCTTGAAACTTTCCTTTATCCAGATGCATTGTCATCTGATCAACGAAACCAAATTTTCATGACCAAAGTCTTTACTAAAATAAATCTTTGCGTTGCATGTAATGTATGTACTTTATTCATACATTTTTTTGCAGCCACGGTCAGAGTTAATGGTAGAGGCATCATCAACAGCAAATTTTTGAAGTTGAACCATGGTTCACCCACAATATTGCTCTGTAAAAACTTATTCTTCTCAGCCTCAGTGATAGGGTCAGATGTTCCTACCACAACGTCCTTGACCATCCACGCAAACTCACTAGTGCATCTTACGATTAAAAAAACTCAACACATGAATTTAGTTGAAAGTGTGTGTGAGAGAGAGAGAGAGGGATTGAAGGAGATGATAATATCTCATCTGCTTGTTATTTGGAATCTTATCTACAGAGAGCGGTGGAGCCAGCCATGAAACTTATTGGAGTCAACAAAACTAAATCATTGATTTAAGATAATTTTCAGAAAATCTTACTAGGGTCATTGTACTATTAAACCATCCAAACTCTGTTGTTTACTTTTCCCTTTAAGTTTCAATTGTTGCATATAAAGCTCAGGCCTTAAGAGAGAATGAAGAGAAATATCTCTTGTTTCCGCCGATCATGGATTCCGAGGTTGAATAAAGATGAAATGATATTTATGGTTTGCATTATGGCGGTAACAATGGAATGTGAAGAGAACCGAGTGAGACTCATACAATAAGACTATCAGCCCAATGTAGAGGTGATGATGTTAGTTGTGTAATGGGCCAATACAAAAACAAGACCTAAATAAGAAAACGCATAACAAACTCGCAGAAGAGAAGATTGGAAGTGTTGCACAAAAAATAATAGAAGATTAGAAGCGGCACATGTGTCGAGCTCTAGTTTCTCAAGTGCTTATGTGGCCTAAGGAGAAGAGACCTCGTTCTCCTTTATATATATAGATCTTTGGCAGTAAATATAGTATGTTGATGGAGATCTTTCGACTAAGTTTTTCTCTTATGAAAATGATCATTTCGATTAAGAGTATTGTCATGAGCCCTTTCACATTTCCATCTTCCGTTTGGACTCGTTTGTCCATTTTGAAATTTATTGTCCTTAAAATGAATGTTAAAATAAGACGATAAGTATTAGACTTTAGTTTATCTCATAAATATGAAGAATCCTTTGTACTACTTGATTGTAATGATTAGAAATTGAAGAAACTTTATGTTGATAAATCTTACCCATGTCTATAGATGGATCTTGATGTGTGTTTGGTTTCATGTATGCAAAATCTTACTTCAATATATACTTCTCTTTCAAAATTAAATAACATTTCAGATAGTAAAGTTGGGTTTTCAATAAAGAACAATTGATGTGACTAATGAAATCAGATATTCCTTGCATTAGAGTATTTTATATGTTCATCATTGTTCCTATGTTTTCTTTTCTTATTCGAACAAGATAGCATCACACTGTCGATCATGCTGATGAAGATGGTGATTTTGTTAAATATGAAGCTCGCCTAAACAATGATGGAGACTCATGTCTCCCATTTTTCTTTGAGTTCCATGTCCTCGTCAAACAACTAAACTCTCTTGTTAATTCAAACCATCTAAGGTCAATTCAGCAATCTACAAAACAAAATATTTACAAAAATGTGTATTTAGTACCTTCATGAAACTAGAATATGCAAAATCTCGGTTGAAGCTTTGAAGATGTAGGAATCTAACTTAATATGATATCAGAGCCCGATCCATAAATTCCAACTCTATTCACAATCAATTTGGTCCAAAGTTGGTCCATCGATCCTTGCACGATCATTCGGTTGTTACTCAAAAAACCATCATTTCGAGGGGGCGTATTAGAGGTAAAGTCTTTCACATCAGAAATTGGAAGGAATTTTAGGTAATATATTAAGAAAGATAAACCGATCTACTTATTATCAATTGGTTTTAGGTTGGAAGCTCATATAATTGAACATGAGAAACTTTGATCATGGGATAGATGTTGAATATTCACACTTCTTACAAAATAGGTTCCATAGTGAAGATTGGTGGTGTTCTTATAGAGAAAGCAGTTTCAATCACGTCTTTTCACAGTTTTGGCAAACAAAACGATGACTTTTCAGGTTTGGATAATGTCCATTAACAAAAATTGGCAAAAAAGTGTTCTTCCTGAAAGATAAATCTATCTTACTTCACTAAGCATACCATAATACCCATAAACCTATAGAAGAATATCACAAAACAATGCATCGAGCAATCAACAAAGGACTTTTTATTGCTGTACACAGATATAAACACAATCATATACAAACTTAATGCTCATCACATGGTATAGACCGTCCAAAACTCAATCTATATGAAGAAATTACCAATGAGAAGAGATGAAAACTTGAAATGATTCTCATTGAACCAAACATCGAAATCTCACAACATCAAGCAAGAGAACCAATTCCTAAAATCCCGATGAAGAACCTGCAAAAGCTATTCAAATTAAGAATGATTATTAGTATGAAATTTGATCCTTTTATAATTGCAAACAATCAATATAGATTTTTTGTTTTGAAAAATGGCTTAACAATCAATGTAAATATTAGCGAAGGTTTTATGCTATGCTGAAAGTGTAGATTGCAGACGAATGTATATTTTCAAAAGGGTGGAAAAATAAAAAAATTGTTATTTAATGAAATCTTTAAGATCTAATTAAAAATGAGTAGAGTATATTGTAAGCTTATTTTCTATATTGTACTTCTGTTTTATCATCATGTCTATGTATTAAAATGTGGATTTTTAATAATAGTTTATTCTTAAAGTTTTTCAAATATATTTGATTCCTCATGCTCATTTCTAAAATTATTTATCATATCTAAGTTTTCACTATTATTCTTATGGTATTTATAAGTTACTGTTTAAATACTTATTTTGAGACTAGAAAATTATAAATATATGATTATATAAAATTCTGTATATTTAAGTGTTCATGACAAAATATATTATTATTATTATTATAGGGTTAATTTCGTGAAGTTATTTTACAAACTGTTTTTAACTATATTCTAATTTTTTCTGTAAAATTGGAATATTTAGTTTTAGTCATATTACTTAAAAGATTATTGTATATGATATTAAGTAAAAACATGAAAAACATATTTTTGTAAAAAATTTCATAGAACATTTTATAAAATTGGATTGCATTCTAAATAAGATGGAATCGGTCAAATGGGATACAAATATTTTGTTTAATTTCTTACAAGAGACAGCTTTACGTTAACACATGGGACCAGAAAGAGAGACACAGTTTATAAGACTAGAAATCAAGGAAGGATCCAATCTATGGCTGCTAAGATTAGAGATTGTGATTAGGCCAGAAGCCAGAAATTCTTCTGCCATCGTGTGTTAATCAAATAGCCACCAACACCTTTGCTTTGTTTCCTCACACCAATCGTCAAACAATCTGCACCGTTGATGCATCGATTCACGAGCTCCTCTGACCTACTGGGTCCACATAAGCTACGTACAAAACGACAAAAAAAATCAAATGTAATTATTAGGACGTGTATCATGATGATGAGGAAAAGGGATCTGACGGTTGAGATGACGCACCAGGAGATGAATGGTGCAGATTTCTTCTGACCCAATACAAGAACAGTGACTTCAAGCTTCTTCACTTGGCTGAGTACAGTTGCTAACTTTGGTCCTTGAATCACCAACGCCTCCACATCCACCTTTTCAAGATAAGTAACATACGATAATTATCTTTGAATCTTTTGCCAAATCCACTAATTTACATTTCTTGATGCAAAAGGAGATTAATATTTGCACTTCTTAACTTCTCCAAAACTATAAAACTCTCAGGGAATCTTTAGGTGACTAATTACGATTAAGCAAAGGCGAATTATAATATTAGAAAATATCTCGACAATTCTCTTATTAGAAATGTTAAAGTTCACGAAAAACTATACATGATAACATGTTGATATTTTTGAATAACTTTCCTTTTGAAATGCTATTTAAAATATTTTTAAAAATGGGTAAGTACACTTTCTAAGTGACAACTGTTTATGTTACCAACTTTACCATTTATTAACCATTAGATCTGAACTAGGAAAATAAGTTGGATCCTTAACTGAAAAAGCTTATGAAAATACTTTTTCTATCCATTTTCTTTTAAAAAAAAAATAAAGAAAAAAACTGAGGAGCCAGCGGAATCAATTTATTACTTTGCCCATCATAGAGACAGGTTCTCTGCTTGTTCCTTATCTCCAACACTCAAGCAAGCACTACTCAAGTAGCTCAACACATCTTACATTATATAAAACAAAAATTTTAATCAAATGTGCATTATTACACTTTACTAACTAAGATCTTGAATGAATGATAGAAGAACTATCAGTTTTTAATTGAATTTCGGCTTTGGTTAGTAATACTTACTAATCATCCAATCAAGATTTTAAGAATTTTTATCCTAGAAATTTACCTTTATGTTTCTTATTATTATTCTTCTGTAAAACTAAATACGCAATCTAAATTTATTCAAAACCTTTTTTTTTGTCAAAGGGTTTAACCTTTTCAAAAATCTGACATAGAAAATACGTAACAGTAAGTTTACCTCCGGTTTACAAGCTTTGCAAAGAGAACCAAGTGATTGAACCAAAGAAAGAGAAGCTTCATCATGTGGAGACACAATGTGAAGAAGAGTCATCCAATCTCCTTTATTAGTCAGATGAGTCAAAGCCCACATCATGGCATGCTTCGACCTCGAAGTCTCATCAACTACAACCATCACTCTCTTGCTTCTCGTCGCCGCATCTCCACCGGAGTACATACCATAAAGACCCTCCATTGAGGAGTAACCGCCACCAGGTCCACAACTACCACTTGTATCGTCGGTGAAGGCCGTTGAACTATCTCCGGATGTCCACCTTTTAGAAGCCGACCTCCAACCTTCTTTTCTGCTTAGTTGCCTAAATACTGAGTCTCTTGAAAATTGCATTTTGTGAGTATGAATCAAGAGAGAGAAAGAGTAGGTAGTAGGATACTATTTTATAGGGAGAAAGCGAGGAGGCTTTAGTTTAACTTGAAACAGTGAAATAGAAAAAAAAAAAGAGATAGTAATTGCTGTTGTTAATAAAGAGTGAGCGACAG
The DNA here is from genome assembly GCA_905132765.1 of Moricandia arvensis. Lineage (NCBI taxonomy): Eukaryota > Viridiplantae > Streptophyta > Magnoliopsida > Brassicales > Brassicaceae > Moricandia > Moricandia arvensis. The sequence continues at coordinate 39,570 of CAJHQP010004483.1, read as the reverse complement.
GGCACTAAGAGCATCATTAAGTTTCTTGTTTTTTTTTTTTTTTTTTTTACTTTTTTTTTAAAGTGAACCAATTGTGAGTCGCCAGGTGTCAGTGGGACCCGTGAACAGTGTAAGAAACCCATAAAAACCGGTTCTTAATCTATAGTTTTTGTAACCGATCCTTACACTGTTCATGGGTCCCAAAGCTTAAGAAACCCAATAGAGAAACCCCAATAATGATGCTCTAAGACTCGATCACATGCCCATAATAAAGTATGTTACTACCTACCTTCAATAAAAATATTTTTTTTAGTGTTTTTATGTAAATTAAAAAACACATCAAATTATTATTATAAACGTACTAATTGACAAAAAAAAACAACTTTTACAATTCCCAAATTTTAATAACTTTCCACTAATGTTTTACAACCGAACACAAATTCACTATAACTACTTATTAACTGGTTGGATCGACTCAACTAGTTTAAATGAGTTATCTATTTTTCAATATTAAATATATAGATATATAATTATATATTTACACTATATTACCTAAAAGTGATTTTACAAATTATATGTTCTTTGATTTTCTGGTAACTAGAAAATTAAAAAATAAATGTTATATATACAAAAACAAGTAAATGTTACATAGAAAAAACCAAGTGGATATTAGAAAAAATAAAAATTGATAAAAATGATTAACCGTTTAAGTTACTGTATTTATTTAATCTTTTAGCTAAAATCTCAAATTTTGTGAACATGAAAAAATAAAAATAGTATGTGAAAGGCAAAAAATATCTTTTACATTCTTTCTTAAGCAAATAAAATTAAATAGAAAATTAAATGAATAGTGATAGGCAAATATTGATTATAAGATAATAACAATGAAAATCACATTAATTATATGTTGATTTTTGAGAACTGTATTTTGAAGTTGACTCCGATCACCGATTTTTAGCCAATTTTACTAGTTTTTCTCAAATCAATGCTTTAAACCGAATTGAATTCGGCTTCTTCAATGAGTCACTGTCGGACCAGTTCGACTGGCCAGTGTTGTCTAGTTTACAAAACCTTCTGTTAACAAAAATAACAATTTAATAAACTCAATTAATTGTCTTAAAGTTTATAATTATGTATAGAAAACATAAAATTATCTTTATGAACAATTTTTTTTGAAATATATATTTTAACAAAGCGGATGAAGTATTTAATTTCCTTTATGAATAACTTTAGAGTGAGTTTAGTTTTGTTTATTTTTGGTACCGAATTTACAATTTAAAATGTAAATTTGGATTAATTGAATTTAATTGTTTTGAAGTGTTTTGAATTTTACTGGTTTGTTTGGGTTAAGAGAGGCTAGTTAGAAAGTAATGAATATGCCTATCTTTAACAACTAGTAACTCTTTTACTAAAGTTACATTTAATAGCAACCCAAACAATACAAATGTTGGGGCTTCAAAATGGGTTAATTTGTAATAAATTTATTGATTTTGATGATCCATAGTGATTTTTGATAATACTATATAACAATTATGATATCTTCAATATTTTGTGGCATTATGATGTATTGCACTAGAATGTTTGTATGTGAATTCAATGGATTGTTTAAACTTTTTTGTTGTGGGGGTTACATTGTGTTGTTTGATTGTTCGTGAATCTAAATTATACACATATGTAGCGGGAAAGTGAGCCTAACTTAGCTTCACTCAGTACATTTAGATCCTCTCATGCGGATGTCGGCTGAAAATGGTTATTTCTAAGACAATTACATTGGCAAAATGACATCTCAAAAAATACAAGAATGGATTTGTCATTTTATGATTCTTTAATACTCAAATCAATAAGTAATTAATCGGAACAATGTATTTCGAATAATTGGATATACGTCTTTCATGGTATGAAAGCATCTACATGATTGGATCGTAAGGAGTGGAAATTGTAAATCACATATCATAATTAAAGAAATTTGTACATTGTGATTAAAGTGTATTTATAAATGCAAAGAGCATGTTCGATTAGATATACAAAAGAATATTATCATCTATATTTGGTATATACAATAACTGATAGGAAGCTCTACTGATTGTATTCTATAAACATTGATCTAATAAACTTAGAAATCAAAACAACGATGCTTCCACTCCATTTTTGTCTTCGACTCTGGTTTGTTTCTCCTTCTCATTCTCCTTCTCCTTCTTCTATAATGTATGGCATGAGTTATTCAAAACTCACTACACCAATTTCCGTGTCTTTAGATACTTGGATGGATCCTTTATACCTACTTCAAATGAAGACAAACATTCAGACTCATGAAGATGTGGATCTACGGTACCATCTTCAAACAAATCCTTGAGACCATCCTCAAGGAGAAACCAACTGCTAATGATCTCTAGTACTCTTTAGAGAACTTATTCCAAGATAAGAAAGAAGCTTAATGCATTTAGTATGATAATGAGCTTCCTACCCTTACCATTTGTGAAATGGATGTCACGGCCTACACTCACAAACTGAAAATGCTCTCCGATCTGTTGGCCAATGTTGACTCACCGGTCACGGATCGTGGGCTAGTGATGCACATGTTGAATGGTCTTTCAGAAAAAATTGGCAACATAACTAATGTCATTCAACATTAGCAACCATTCCCTTAGTTCACAAAGGCCAAATTGGTGCTGTTAATGGAAGATAAACGTTTGCACAAACATGTCAAGGCAATGCCTCATCAAGGCACCAACTCGTCATGTCCAAACATCATGTGTGCCAACTCTTCTCAGCATCAAGAATGACCCATGCAATACAACAACATAATTCATGTCACAACTACAACAACAAAAATCATGGACAAGGTGGTCCCAAAAACCATGGTAGAGGTCGCTACAATAAAACCACTAGACGGATTAACAATTCTCATATCCACCATGGAACTACAACCCACAACCATGGATGTATCCATTTATCTATAGGCCTCCACAAACAAGCGTATTCACACCTTCGTACACCACAACCCCTCAGTCACACCATATCATGTATGCCTCCTCCATCAGTAGCTCTATGGACTTAAACATGATCCGTGGACTTGGTACTATCGGTTCACAAAGTTTGCTTATTGGATCGGCTTATTTCAAAAACCTTCTGATTCCTCACTCTTCATACTTGCTCGGGATAAAGAAGTTGCATATTTTCCACTCTACGTCGATAATATTGCACTCACAACCTCTATGCAGTCTCTCCTAATATGTACATTGCGGTGTTGCACGAGGAAATCGATATGACTGACTTAGGTCTCCTTCATCATTTCCTTGGATCTCTCTTACCCTAAATGTGCAAAGCTTAATTCTACATTAGAAAAATATGCAGCTCAAATCTTTCTTATAGCCAACATGGCGAACTGCAATCCATGGCTGTCACCCGTCGATAAAATTAAAAATTGACTGAGGATGATGGCCTCTTGTCCCTGGCCCAACTCTCTACAGATCTCTCGTGGGCGCATTTCAGTACCTTACTTTCAATCGTCAAGACATCTAATATGATGTGCAACAGGTATGTATCTTCTGCATGATCCTCTTGAAGCTCACTTCCAAGCTCTTAAAGGCATTCTATGATACATCAAAGGATTAATCAGCCATGGACTCCAACTCTAGAAGAACTACCGTATGAATCCCTTAGCTTACTTTGACGTGGATTGGGAAAGACTCCACACAACATGTTTCTCAAAATCTGGCTTTTGTGTCTTCCTAGGCAACAACCTTGTCTCCTGGTCCTCGAAAAACAAGCATTGTCTCTCGTTCAAGCGTTGAGGTCGAGTACAAAGGTGTTGCAAATGCTTTCGCCGAGTTCACTTGGCTATGAAACTTATTCCTAGAGATGCACCTGTCATTCACCAAAGTTTCAATCTTCTTTTATGACAATGTCAGTGTGATCTACCTTTCAACATATCTGGGCCAGCACCAACGAATTAAACACATTGAAATTGACATTCACTTTGTCAAAGAAAGAGTCACAATTTGTCACATCAAAGTTCTTCACATTCCATCCTCCAAACCGTACGCACACATCTTTACAAAAGGTCCTCCAATTACTCTGTTTGAAGAATTTTGATTGTTTGAAGAATTTTGATTCAGTCTGAGCATACACAAGTTTTTTGCTCCAATTGAGGGGGGTATTAGAAAAGATATTCTATCGAGTATTGCCTTTGTCTATATTTGTTATATACCATAATTGATAGCAAGCTCTACTTACTGTATCTTTTAATATTGATCTAATGAATCATCTCTGGTCACAAAGATTTATCAAATAAGAGAGCTTTTGGCTTTTCATTACACTCCTATGGTCGACATTTCCAATTTTTGAAGGTATTTCAAATAATATAGAAGTCACTGATTCTTGTATAACAAGACAAAAGAGTTATTGACACCATCAACAATCATAGTTAATGTTTTATAAGCTCTATAAAGATAGAAATTAGGGGTGGCACGAAGCGGATATCCAAACTTTTATGGGTATTCATGTTCCATTTCGTCCAAGGATAATCAATTCGAGTTCGATTCGATCAGTAATCGTTCAAATATTCGGTGTTTCAGATATCCGATTCAATCTAAAAATAATAATAACTACAAAATTAAATATTCAATATAAAATAATACTATTTATTCATTTTAAAAAAAAATTACATACTTTCTAAAATTATAATAATTAAATAATTAATTTATAATATTTTAAACTTACATCCAAATATAAAAATTATAATTTTATATACATGTATATATCCATAAGAAACGGATTAGATATCCATTTTTGAAATATTTGTATTTGTGATTTGCTCCGTCTTTGACAAATATGAAATTTAGTATTTGTTTTGATTCGTGAAGTTACAAATAGCAAAAAAAATCGGGTCGAATCAAAACGAATAACTAACTAAATCAAATTTCGTGGATATTTTGTTCAACCCTATAGAACATAGCCTCCAATATTTTCAAAGAAAAACACGAACAACCATATAAGTTTTTAGATGTAGAAATTGGTCTATCGTATTATAGACTTTTGAAATGGCAGTGTAGTTTTTTTTTTTTTTTTTTTTTACCAGAAGAACTTGTAGTGCAGTTACAATCAAGATATATGCATTTTACAATCACCTTGTTTTCCACTCGACTGATTTATTCATAACATAATTATCCTCATCAACGTATTTTCAATGTAATTTATTAATTTGTACACTGTGTGATATATTTTGTTAAATGTTACAGTTTATTGATTATAGGGTTAAAAAATACGAGTATCATCTTTGTCTAACACATGTTAAAGCATTCATATACATAACCTAATTCATATCTTTAGTCTACTGTGGTCCATACAATGTGAAAATGAACTTATTTATCTGCCCCTCCCCAACCAAACTTAACTTATTTTTTTAATACGTACTCAAATATATGGGTTTCATATGTGTCAGATGACCTCATTCACATTTGCTTTCATATCTTCCCTTGTCCTCTTCTTCTCTATCATTTCACATAGTTGTCTTTTCTTTTGGATTTTTTCTGCCTTTGTTGTATCCTCAAATTTCTAGTGTTAAGCACACACAAACACACAAACACACAAACACACAAATAAGATCGAATGGCTCTAAGATTACACTCCATTACCTAAGTATGATATAAACAAACTAGGGGCTAACTATATGTATAAATATGAGCATCATGGTCAAGCTTTGTTTTAAGGTTTACAACTTGTTCACAATTGCGCTACTCGCTATACGAAATCTAGCGTCGAATGGCTTAATCATAATTAAATGTGGGTTAATAAAAGATTTTTTTTAATATTGTGAATGAGTGGTTGAAATGTTGATGTAAAAATTAGTTTGTATTTTTTTATATAATAGTATCTCTAAAAAATAAATTGGAAAAATAAAAATAATAAAGTTATACAACAACATATTTTTGTACTTTGGAAAAGAGAGTTCTTACCGTCATTCTTAATTTTTATTTTTTTATTTTAACTATATAAACTATATAAAACATGATTGATAATTTTGGTTATATTTAAAAACTAAATATATATATATATATATATACAATTATTTTAACTTCCATTATATTTTAGGTGTTTTGGCAAAGTGACTAAAAACTTGAAGTTAAACGCAAAACTAACCCATCAAATTTTTAGAACTTTCATTTGCTTATTCATCCTAGATGTTCGAGTTATTAGCGAAAATACCATTATTTTTTTTAAATGAGTATTTTACTTTATCATCCTCATATTAATCAAATATTTACAATATTGTCATTGCCATCAATACATCAATCACCATAAATAATCAATTTGGAGCTCTTAATGCACAAAAATCGACTTTTTCTCTTCATTTTTCAATTGTTATCCACACAAATAGCATCTCTTTCACTTTCTCTCAAAATACATCAAAAAAATTCAAGATTTTGATTTCAAACTTTGTAAGGTTCATAGAGATATTGAAACTCATGATTCTTGGTCATTAATGAGTTGGTAGCATTTTTGGTGAATTTTTATGAGTTTAGAGAAGCTAAACAAGTCATCTCACGGATTCAAGATATGAATTAATTTTTTTTTCCAGATTTGTTCGTGAAAGAAGACTTCTCTAGAAGTCTTCTCGGAATATCAATTTCATATCTTGAACCCGTGAGATGACATTTTCTGTGTTTAATTTTGCAATTGACCTTTTATGTGTTTCTTATAGAAGACTTCTAGAAGAACCGAAAAAATAGGAAGAACCAAAAAGACTTCCCAAGAAGTCTTCCCGGATAAACATGTTAATTTTGAAATTGGCCAAAGTTTGTCACAAATTTATTTTTTTATAAAAGACTTCTAGGGAAGTCTTTTTTACTGTTTAATGAAGTCTTCCACTGTCACAAGAAGCTGTGTGGGTTACTTTTGCAATTGACAATTAATACTAAAAAATATTATTTACGAGAAGACTTCTTAAGAAGTCTTTTGACGAAAGACTTCTCGAGAAATCTTATCAAATTTTATTCCTGGTTTTTGGTCAAACTTTTGGTTCCGAGAGAAGACTTAACTTATTCTAGTGAGACTTATGTATTGTTTGATCTTTGGTGATTTTGACTAAGTTTTCTTGAGAAGTCTTTTCTCTTAATTTATAGTAAATTTAACTAAATTTTCATGTTGCTTTGGGTAGTATGGTTAAAATATTTTTTGTTATGTAGTTTCAATAATGTCGAGGACTTTTGAAAAATAATATTGTAGACATCAACATATTTACTAATTATTTTCATTAACATCTTTTCAAATTTACAAATAATTCATAATTAAAAGAGTACACATAATAATCATTGAAATGCATTAGAAGACTTCATGGGAAGTCTTCCAATATAAAATGTATTAGAAGACTTCCCACAAAGCCTATTGATAAGTCTTATGAAAAGTCCTCTAGAAAATCTTTTGAAGTCTTCTAAAAATTTTCTGAAGTCTTTCTAAGTATTCTCTTCTTCTTCTTCATATCAAAAAGAAAAGATCAGATTCTTAACCAAAAAACACTATAAAAAACAAAAGAGGAATCAAAAAGATCAAACATTTAATCTTGTTAATGCCTCTTGAGGTTTCACCTACATAAAATATTGTGTTATTTTTTTCTCCTTCATACCAAAAAAATGCTAGACTTTTAACCATTGAACACTATCACAAACACAAAAACTGAATAAAAAATGTCATACATTTAACCTTGTTACATTAAGTTGAATATACAACTTTGTAGAATCTAACATAGAAAACACACCAAAAATAAGTATTCAAAATTTATAGATCTACCTTTAAAGGAGTGAAAGATGAGAACCATGTAATGAAAAATCTACGAAAAAGATAAATTAGTGAGAATACATAAGAGAAAAATGAGAAATGAATATAAAGTTAGGTGTTTTCAAGTCTAAAGAGATTAGAGAGAGGTTGGAGAGTTTTACAGTGAGAAACATTACTTTTTTGTTTCAGCCATTTGAGAGGAAAAAAGAGAATGTGTAAATTTTCTTTATATATGGAGACAAAAATCTCAATTAGGTTATATATTTTCGTTATCAAAGACTTCCCAAAAAGTATTCTAAGCAGGAAGTCTTCCAGGAAGTCTTCTAGTGCATCATGAAGTCTTTTGGAAGTCTTCCAAAACTTTATAATCAAATAACTAACTAAATAGTAAAAAAAACTTCATTAAACTTAAAATCAACTTATAATGTGATAATATATACAAAAGTAAACAAATATAGGTCCAATTTTTTTTTAAAGAAAATTAAGATTCAAAAATCCAACCTAAAAATACAAACAATACTACAACAGATGTTACCATAACCTAGACCAAAGACTATCATGACTCGATCTACATTCACTATCAATGTTGAAAATAATTCGATTTTAGTATTTTTAAATTTACATCATATATTAATGTTTATAGTTGCATGTTCAATTTTTTCTCATATAAATATTTTTTATAAAATTTTTAAGTTATTTTTAAGATTAAGTGTACGAGAAAATTTAGAGGGAAGTCTTTTTAGAGTCTTCTCACGCGAAAAAGTTATAATGGTACAATTGAATACAATTTATTTTTGCTCATAAGGAGTTTGTTGTATTTTTGATAGTCTTTTGGGTTAATTTTGAATTTGATTGAATTTATGATTCACTTTTATATTTGAAATCAAGTTTTGAGTCATTTTTAGCAATTTCACCTTATATTTTAGTTAATATTAATATATTTAGTTTAAATGTTTATATATTTGTCAATGCGAGAATAAACAACAACTTTTCACAGCTAAAGTGGTTAATATTTCATATAAAACTATTGAGTGACAAGTTTGGTTCTCCAACCATGATTTTTAATGAGATTTACTCATTCATATTAAATAGCCCCGTAATTTTAAGATCTTCTTCTTTTCTGACCTAAATGTTTCACATCATGTTTCATATCAAGTCAAGATACAAAACTAGTGTTGCCTATCCACTATATATTATCGAAAAATATTTTTAAAATTGTAACAATGATTACAGTAATATGTTTTAACAAACGCATATTAAAAAAAACAACTAAAATATTACAACACTACCATCATATATATATATCAATGTAGTACATGTTTCTATGAAAGAATTTTGCTATCTTAGTTAATGAATCAGATAATATATTTCCTGAGCGAGGAATAAAAAAAATTGAAAACTTCGTGAATACACTCTTCAGTTTCGACAACTCCTTTAGTTCTGTGGAAAAATTAGGGCATGCTCGGGGGGTCTTGAATCATCGAGACTAAATCCTTATAATTAGTGCCAAAACCTACACGTTGATAGCTACAACATGCACTTCATTTCCCATGATAGAGCCTCAAGTTCCGTATGGAGTGGTGAGATTCTTCGCAGTTGGTTCCTGGCTCCCATAGTTGAGTTACTCCTCTTGAATTTGTCCATGTCTATCCATAACCACCAAAAAATGCGTCATGCGTCCATGATCCATATTTCATGCATCTCTCACAAAGGTTAGTGCTTGTTCTGGGTGTTGTATGTCTGCCAATCCCTCCTCTTCATGATGAACTTCAAACCAAGCATGACAAATTCTGACTCAGCATGTCAAACCATTTCTAGTGGGTCTTTTTTTATTTTTCTAAATAATTTATTATTTTTCATTTTGTACCATATAATCTAAGAGTATTAGTCTTTATCCAGCTCAACATCTTCACCATAATAGATAGTCAATATTTGTGTAGTGACTTGTGCTGAGTGTGTCCAAGTGTCCATGTTTATTGAGTTGGGAACATTCAAATATGATGGTTTATAGTTTCATCTTCTGCGTCACTTATGTGACAATGGTTGTCGCATTGCATATGGCGATATGTCAAATTGCTTGTCACAACTAATTGCCCAGATATCGTTTACCAAATATGATGTTTGATTTTTGGTGAAACTTGTATCTTTCAAGCAAAAGTTTAAAATTTTATGATATCTAAATTTGACAGATATCTAAATTTGACAGATATCTAAATTAAATTATATATATACTTTAATAACATTTAAATTTAATTATGTATCATATAAAAAAATTATTAATACTTTAGTTTTAAAATTTTAGAAATATATTTTATTCTTGAATGTATAAAATATTTGTTTACTAATATATATTTCGTTCAAGGTGCATATTATTACTTAGTTTTTATATGTAAAATAGGACAACAATGTATTTGAATAATGAAGATTCAAACATGTTGACCAATAAGATGGTCAACTAATAAATCCAATGAGAACACGCGGACTTCTATGGAATTCTTTTGACACAAGTGTTTTCTTCTAAACTACTGCGGGAAAACGAATGTTCAGTGTCTCTACATTAAACAAAGACTAATTAATTTAATAATTAAAAGAGATGTTTTAGGGGAAAACAGAAAATGGTGAAAAGAAAAGGAAAAACAAAATAGATTTGTAACATGACATCTCGTGAATGGTAAACTATTTTCTTTGATGTATCTTCCTTCGTTCAATTGTCAGAATCAAGAAACAGTAAAGAATAATTTTTTCCTGACAGAACTTCCCATCCCACAAAATTTCTTCATTGATTTTATAACAATTTGGAAAACGTTAGATAAAACACATACTGTACATGTAAATATTATTATCTTTTATCATAAACAAAATTGTAAATATTATCATCACATTCATCTCTAAAGTTAAGTTGTGTTTTGATATTATCTCGCATATAAAGAAGATACCCAATACAATTCTCTAAAGAGGGGGGGGGGGAGGCTGCATTACTATATGAACTTTTAGATAAAGTCTAAAACCAAATTCCATATATATTTTGCTAATGTTAATCAAAGACCTTTATGTATCTAAAAAACTAACGCACCCTAAAGTTGTATATATGGTTTATATGTATCTCTAAAACTAATGCAGCCTAAAATTGTATATACTTTTATTACTATAATATTATTAAATATTTTTTTTGTAAATTTTAAAGATTTTTTTATAATTTTATGTAATTATTGTTATTTTTGTCCTAATAAAATTTTATTTCAAACTTTGTAGACCTAAAAATTCGAAAAACCAAAACACGTAACAATGCAATTTTACCAAAGTTGGTGGGAATATTTCATCAGTATCCTAATCTCGGGCATCTTCTTTGGGGTCATATTCCCAAGCTCGAATGCTCGTGAAGTGCCAGTTAACATAAAAGTCTCGAAATTAGTTCAACAATTTGGTCGAGAAGTTATGACGAGACTCTATCTTCGACGAGTTGACAATGCATTTTCTTAAAAATGTTTTGATAGTTGTATCTTCTATTTATTCGAACAGCAAAATTAGCAAAATTATTTCGAAGATGATGTATAGAACACTAAGCAAGCTTATCCGACATACATGAGCATGCTAGTGGATAGTCTTAACATGTGGTTTCTTCACTTCGTCATAAATTTCTTTCTCTTTAAAATTTATGATCATTAATTACAATATTTTTAAGTAATGTTATGTTTAAAAAAAAAAAAAAAATCAAGAACTCCTTGGGGACTCAAATTAAAAACGCATTCCACCATAACGTGAAATATCATTACAATAGTTAAATCAATGAGTAGAAACAAAAGTTGGTTGTCGGCAAGACACTTAACGCCTTGAGTGGTACAATAAATAATAAAACAGTATCAGTATGCTAGGCTGCAAAAAAAATGATACGCTATAATTAATATACATATTTATAGTGATTGATATATCAACACATGATTCATATAAAAAATTATTATATCATATAGTGATGAGTCAGTAAATAAAACTAACTATGGAAGACTCATCTGCACAAGAAAATCCAAGTGAAGTTCCAACGGCTAAGTCTAGAGACTTAGTCTTCTCTTTTTATTTTGTTTTATGCAAATAATTGGATCACTACTTCACTTCCTATTTGATAGGAACAGAGTAACGTGAATCACTTTTCCATTATCTTTCCCATTATGCATTTGCTTCCAAGTTTGTAGGAACGTGTAGTTCCAATTTGTTTTCTATATAAATCAAAAAGCCAAAAAGAAAAGGCAGAGAAATTTGCCTGAAAGTAACGTGTTCTAAGTTTTTATTTTGCAAGTGTTTTTGATCAACAGTTATAACCTGCAACAGAGGTCTATCAGTTGGTATCAGAGACAGTTCATCCTTATTGTTGACGGCATTCTTCACGAATCAACGTTCAGCAAAACACTATCATTTTTTTTTCTTTGTTTCCCTTTTGTTTTCATACCACCAAACATCATTCCACCAAGAAAAACAAAAAACTCAAATAAAAACTCAGCGACAGCTCCTACATCACCAAACGAGAAAATGGCAAACACGAAGGAGAGGCTTGATCATGTCGAAACAACTCTTGGGATGGTTCAAGATGAACTCCAGAAAATGAGTGTGGGAATCGCCGATAAGTTCCACAGCATGGAAACATCTTTCAACAACACTCTTTCAGATTCCATGAATCGCTTGTTTGAAATGATGAACCGCAACCGAGAAGAAGGCACTAATGTGTCACGAGGACAGCACCAAACTGATGGGATTCATCAAAATGTTCAGCATGGTGACAATACAAATCCAGTGGCACAAGGCCATGCTCAACATGGTGACAATACGAATCCAGTGGCACAAGGCCATGTTCAACCAATCCGCCGCAACGTTAAGCTTGACCTTCCAAGATTTTATGGCGGCGATCCGACTGAATGGGTGAGCAAGGCCAAGCAATATTTTGCTTACCATGAGATACCAGTGGACCAACGAGTTAGCTTTGCCTCCTACCACCTGTCTGAAGAAGCCAATGAGTGGTGGCAAGCGATCTCCAAAGCTCGCCGCTTGGACCCGAATCAAACCAATTGGGAGACCTTTGAAACAGAGTTGTGGACTAGATTTGGTCCAATGGATGGAGAGAACTTTGATGAAGCACTCTCGCACATCCAACAAAAAGGGTCCTTGATTGAATTTCAACGTGAGTTTGAACGTTTGCAAAACAAGGTCGAAGGTTGGACAGAAAAGGCATTGGTGGGTACATTTATGGGCGGACTGAACACATCCATATCAAGCGGTATCCGTATATTCAAGCCCAAAACCTTGACAGAAATCATCAATCTAGCAAGGTTACGAGATGACCAGTTACAATTGGAGAAGAAATGGACCAGTCCGAGAGGACCTAACATCAACTCACAACAGCCCAACAATAACAATTCGCCACCACAACAACCTTCACATACACAAGCGCCAAAAAAGCTCAGTTGGGAGGATCTAAAGATGAAGCGCAGCCTCGGTCTTTGTTTTAGCTGTGATGAGAGATACATGCCGGGTCACAAATGCAAACAACCTCAATTGTTTATAATGGAGGCAGAGCATGAAGAAGACAATGAATTGAACCTTGAGGACAAGGCTCTGTTTGAGGAGGGGAGTATTGATGAGTCAGTAAATAAAACTAACTATGGAAGACTCATCTGCACAAGAAAATCCAAGTGAAGTTCCAACGGCTAAGTCTAGAGACTTAGTCTTCTCTTTTTATTTTGTTTTATGCAAATAATTGGATCACTACTTCACTTCCTATTTGATAGGAACAGAGTAATGTGAATCACTTTTCCATTATCTTTCCCATTATGCATTTGCTTCCAAGTTTGTAGGAACGTGTAGTTCCAATTTGTTTTCTATATAAATCAAAAAGCCAAAAAGAAAAGGCAGAGAAATTTGCCTGAAAGTAACGTGTTCTAAGTTTTTATTTTGCAAGTGTTTTTGATCAACAGTTATAACCTGCAACAGAGGTCTATCATATAGTTACATATAATATAAGATTTGTTTATTTTAAGCAATATATAAATCTATAATATATAAATAATATTTTTTTTAAAGTAATGTATTCATTTGATATATATATATATTACATTATATTTAAATTTAAATTATTATTTTTTAAGAAAATCTCCTAAACATAATTTGCAAATTAATTTTAAACATCTCATCTTTACAATCACTTTTAAGTAAAAAGTATAGCATGACATACTATAAATAATGACATGTTATACAGTTAAAGATGACATGGATAATTACATTTAATATGATTTATACATTTGGTGAACTTTTTACAATAAGATAATAACTCATATATTATCATTAAAATAAATTTATTCAAATATGACATTAAATAATCTAATAATATAAATTTAATATTTTTTTTAAATTTTGAAATATTATTTAAATTTATTCTTAATTTAAATAATAATATTTTATAAATTTTTAAATATTATGTAAGTCTATTTTTATAGATAAATTGTCAAAATTACCACATTCCTATTACCACTTTCATATTTACCTTAATCATTTTACCCTTATTTTTTAAGAGAAAAAACACACATATAACTAATTGGGTTAATTAATCTAAAACTTAAAGCTTAGAATTGAGGGGTGGAGTAGACTTTAGGAATGTAAAATTTAAGAGTATAATTAATTTAAAAGCTTTTTGCCTGGTAAAAAATGATATTTGTGAAAAAGTCTCTTTTGTGAAGGTAAAAATGAATAATATGGTAGGGAAATTGTACTAATTTTTTTTTTTTCAAAATGCTATATAGTCTTATTTAAAAATTTAAAAAAGTAATCGTAATACCATTTCTTCCTTTTTATATCTACAAATTTTAGAATTATGTTTAGTTTTTTTTTTTGATAATTATACAATAATGAAAATCTATCTAAGATTTTAATTATGAATAAATACACACACACACACACACACACACACACACACACACACACACACACACACACACATATATATATATATATATATATATATATATATACTTAAAATTAATTTAAAATAAACTGTTTTTATTTTATGTTAATTTTATCTTTAACTATATCAATATTTATAGTTAAATATTTATTTTAAAATAATAACTTTAAATATTATGATTTTATTAAAAATATAACTTAAATTTAAAAATTTTATCGTTGCACGTAGTACATAAAAAACCTAGTGATTTAGTTTAAATTATACTAAGAGTAAATTAAATCTTGGATTTAAAAGTAATTTTCATATTATTAAATAAAATAAATCAATTATATAATTATTTTAAAACTATTTTTATGCGAATATTTACCAAAATCTCTATATGAGAGCACTAAACAAAAAACATATGGAAAACAATTTGTAACCTTTAAACGTTAATTTAAAATGTTTATTTTGATAATAGATGATTGGATAATTAAGAATATGATTCTTTTACATATGATCTGCCAATCAAATTCGACTGTCTGGGAAGGATATTGTGTGTTACCGAGTTTACAGGTCACTTTCCATATCAATTCGGGTAACCATTGCAGCGACCGCTGCTAGAGAAAGATGTATACCCACAACTCGGGGTAACTAACCAGTTTCTTCCTATAGAGACAACTCATATGTTTTTATATACTTAAATAATCTATATTTCCTTTATTTTTTATTTTTGACTTTATAGATGCAACAAAACGACAATATTCCTTAGATTATTTGGCAATGCTTAGTATTAAAACCATGGGTAAGAAGGTCGGTTCTCCGAAGGCCCCGAGCCTAGTTCTCCTATGAGGGTTGTAAATCCTGATGCTTCCAAAAAGAAGCCTGAATCTCTTAAGGCCGAAGAGCCCATTGTGGGGTCTAGAGTGGCTATGGTTTAAATGCTTCCTCACCATCCTCCGATGCTTCCTCCATCCCTCCACTCCTTAGGGACATTGTACCAGAATCTGTGGTGAGAGAAGCCTTTGTAGACGCCTCTTTTCATTTTTCTAAAAGGCGAGATCAGAGATCTGCTCAAGACCAAATATTTTAAAGGTTTTTTCCAAGATCTTTGAGTGTGCCTACGTCTTCTGCTCACGGAGGTCGAAAATTTTTGCAGCTTGACTGCAAGAAACATTCTGCTTCTGACTTTAGATGCCATTCTGAGAATCTACCATCTCAAAGAGATCCCAAGTGAATGAGGGGACTGGTTCTCAGGTTCCTCAATCGTCCTCTACTCAAAAAACGAGTATGCCATCTCTTTTGAGTTTGTGGGCAACACTATCTGCCCATCATTGGGAAGGCCTATGTGCGTCTTCATCGTAATTTTTTGCTTGGCTGGCGATGTCAACTTCCAGGAGAAGATATTTTTGGATCATGACGTTTATTAGGGTGTCCAATGCGTTGTTAATCATTTTTTTGTAATTTATCCTTTTAGGTAACTATTCTTTTAAAGTTTTGGTGATAACTTTTGACTTTTGACAGCATATGAGCTTAGGTGAATTGTAATTGTTCTCTTTAGGAGTACAAATTTGTGTTGCTAGGGGGAAACGGTTGCCCCCCAGAAGGACGCCTCCATTATCGGCATGTGTCGAAGGCAGATCGGTCTAAGAAACAAGAGGTATGTACCTGCAATGTTTCGTTAGAGGGCAAGCACAAGAAACTAGAAGCCGAGAAGAGACTAAAGACAAGAGTCCAGAGAGTTCGAGGCTTTGGATTCTGGTCTCTGCGCCTGTATCGAGGGGGTGATAAGGGCAATGAATCAAGTTAAGGATGTGGCCGAGCAACATGAGGCTGATCTCATAAAATATCTAGCAGAAACTCAAAAAGAGATTGAGAATCTTAGAAACCATATTGAGCTGGCGCTAAAATCCCACGAGGAGGAGTTGTAGGGGCTGAATGCGTCAAAGGGGATGGAGACCCTAAAGTTTTGACAAGATCCAGCACGCTTTAGCTGAGCTGGTCTTATCGTTGATGTCCCAGAAGAATGCCTTGTTGATGTCCTAGGCGCCCAATTGAGCTGGTCTAATCATCGAGCTGATGCATAGAGGACTTACAGGTCTTAAGACGAATCGGGAGATGTGGGAAATATCCCTCAAGGATTTTTGGTGGATATTAACGAGATGGACATCATCGGAATGGATACGAAAAGGGATTTAGGATTTCCCATGTATTTGACGACTCTAGTTGTAACATCTTCTCTATGGCATTTTTTAATCTCAAACGGCTATTCTATTACTCATACTTGAGGTGGTCTGGGAAGCCAGACAGGAATAGAACAACCAACTAAACAAAGATCTATATGAAAAGAATGTGCATTCTTGGCTAGAGCGTCCGCAGTTCCATTATGAATCCTGGGGTTGTGGCAAATCTCAAAGTTTGGAAAACAAATCAGTAGTGTCTTTATTGCCTCTAGTCCCATTGCAAAGCTCGGACATTCTTGCGGTTCCGATACCATCGTGATAATGTCCTTGCAGTCTGTGCCAAAACGCTGACATAACGAATATTGAAGCATGCACTCCATTGCCCATCTAAGAGCCTTTAATTCTGAGTGAAGTGCCGTCTCCCGCTTCCTTAGATTTCGCGTCCCCATGAGCTCGGTTTTCCCATTGTAGTCCTTCCACACCCAGCCGTAACCGCTATATTGATCTGTGGTGGTCTAGAAACCATCCACCACACATATATTTTCAAGACATAAGTTCTCTGACATCTCGCTTCTGTGCACTTGTGGGTTCTGATCGATCGTCTCATTAGCACTAAACCACGCAAGACATTCGCTTTCTACATATCGTACTAACTCCATTGGATCTCTATCAATTCCCCTGAAGAGTCTATTATTCTGGGCCTTCCAGATATACCAAATTATCCATGGAAAATGGTCTTTGTGTGAATCATGTGCATCAATCTCATTCTTTCGCCAGAAGAGGAAGTCCATATTGGCATAGATACTAGGCAATGGGAATATGTTTTGACCTGAAGGCGTCGAAGATAAAGCCCATACTTGTAAGGCTGGACGGCACTCAAATATAGCGTGAGTAACCGATTCCTCTGGCTCCTCATATCTCGGACAGTAATTGTCACATCTCATATTTCTGTAATTTAGATTATTTGTGACCTCCACATGTCATATTATCAATTGCCATATAAGATGGCACATCTTTGGGGGTGCATTGAATTTCCAAGCAAAAGCTTGAAGGTCAGTAATACTGGGTTCACAAGTTCCCTTCTCCACATATTTCCTCAAAAGTTTTTGGGCCACCCGACAACCTGATTTGACAATGTATTAACCATTCTTAGTATAACTCCAACGTAAAGAATCTCTGTGATTCATCGTACTTATGGCTAGGCTTCTTATGAGGGGAATGTCTTCCGAATTAACATAATTTGTCAACAAATCAATATCACACTCCTTGGATTCATGATTTATTAGATCGCTAACTCTCATATTCGGGTGCAAGACTGGAGCAGAAGAGAAGTCCGGCCTAGAGGGTATTCTCGGGATCCAGGGATCCTCCCACACCATATTTTCATGTCCAGAATGAATCTTTTGTCTAATACGCAGTAGTAATAAGCATCAGGCTACTGAAATACTATTCCAGACATATGATGGGCTGTTAACCGAAATTGAACGCAAAGGCGAGTTCATCTGGTAATATCTCCCTCTTAACACCCTAGCCACCAGCGAATCCGGATATTGGACTAGTTGCCATAATTGTTTTGCTAGTAGAGGCAAGTTGAATTCATATATCATACGAAATCCCATACCTCATTCACTTCGTGGTTTGTAGAGTTTTTCCCATTTTGCCCAGTGTATGCCTCTTTTAGGTGGATTTGAACTCCACCAGAACTGTGCAATGGCACTAGCAAGCTTTTCGCAGATCTCAAGTGGTAGTAGGAAGGTAGACATCACATATGTCGGAAGCGCTAATAATATGGATTTAATTAGAACCTTTTTTCCGCCTTTTGATAGCCATATACTCGTCCAACCATTCACTCTATGCATCAACTTGTCTTTGAGCAAAGCAAAAAGTTTGCATTTGGAGCCACTGATATCTTCAGGTATTTGCAAATAAGATTCCATCCCTTCCTCATTTTTGATTCGTAGCGTATCTTTAATCTGTTACCTAGTATGAGCATTTATCTTCTTACCAAAGAGTAAGGAAGATTTCTCGACGTTGATACACTGACCAAACACTTTTCCGTATTTCCTAATCTCTTTCATTACTTCCTCACATTCACGGGACTCCGTCTTACAAAAGAAAAGGCTATCATCAGCAAAGAGAAGGTGAGATATTGAGGGACATGCGCGTGTTACTCGCATCCCCATTATTTTTCCTTAGTTCTCACATGATTAAGAAGGCTAACGAGCGCTTACGTGCATAGAATAAATACAAAAGGAAAGGATCTCCTTGACGTAGTCCTCTTCCTAGAACAATGTTTCCCCTTGGTTGTCCATTTAAGAGTACTCTGTACTTAACCGAAGTTATGCATCGCATGATCCACCCAATCCAGATTTTTGAAAATCTCATCTTTTGCATAACTGCCTGGATGAAGGACTATTCCATACGATCGTACACCTTACTCATATCCATCTTGATGGCCATCCTATTATTTTGTCCATTTGGTTTAGTTCCCAGTGCATGAATCATCTCTTGTGCAATCATGACATTATCAAATATTTGTCTTCCAGCAACAAATGCTGATTGGGTTTCAGAGACTAGACCTGGTGTTAGAATTCATGAGTGTTTGTCTCATGTCAAGAGAGTATTCAGTCAACTTGCGACTGAATTCCCTTCTACCAACAACAAGAACTCACAACTACAAGGAAGAGACAATCAACTTGTGATTGAATCCTCTCAGCAAAACACTCTACACACCATCTGAATCTAACAAGATAAAGTGGCTGTGAGTTTGATACAAGAACTAGAATTAAACTATCTCTAGCATGAATCTATCCTTGTGAAGTAACACAACACTTATAGTTTGTGTGCTTAAGACTAAAAAGAGATAGAATCAGTAAGCTAGAGTAAGAGAAGATTAATTAAGAGTTTAGAGGTGATTTTAGAGTAGAATGGGCAAGCAATGATGTGCCATTAGGCAGATCCTAAATCGTGTATCACAACCTCTCTACATTGTGAAGAACTTGAAGAACACTTAGTAAAGAGATGGAGATACAAGAATTTTGTATAAGCTTGTCTCTTATTTCTTGCTTAATTCAGAATCAAGTTACAACATATATATAGAGTTTAAACTTGCATGAAAGGGGACAAGGAGACAAGAAGACAAGGTAAAAATGAAAGGAATAGTAATAACCACTCCCAACAACTCCAATTTGAATTTGAATTTGTAGATCCACATTTGAACTTCAAATCTCCTTCTAGAAGCTCTCTTAGGCGTTCTCAGGTTGAGCTGAGAAAGCCTCTCAGCTTCCTTGCCTTCCAAGCCACTCTAGATCAAATCACTCTTGCTTGAGCGGGCAGCAGAACACCTGAAACTTGTAACTGGTGTAACTTCCAAACCATAACTCTTTTTGGACTGATTCCAATTCGCCGCGAGACCTTGATGAGTGTAGAATGTAGGGAAATTGGTTTCATGGTTAAATTCTTTATGGTTAGGAATTTACACCCCTTTTCCTGAGACATGCCAGTGTGAACTCCATCACTAGCATTTTCTTCTTCATTCTAATACTCCCCCTCAAGCTTGACCATAGGAGATCTTTGGGCAAGCTTGGAACCTTGAAGAAGCTCCCTCATTAAAAACCTTAGCAAGAAAACCTCATGGGACAAAACTTTCTAAGGGAAAAAGAGTGGACTTCTACAAAGCCTAGGGATTGGCCAATGAGTTCTATGTGTCTTAGAACCAGTGTGGTTGGACACATAGACTCTGGATCAAGGCCTTTCTTAAGCAGCAAGTATGAACTCCATAACTTGCGCACATCATTTCTTGGATCATCTCTTCTACAAGCTGGTTTGTTGTCTCCCTCTTTCTTGTGACTTCTTGCCACCTTCAAGGAGAGTTATGGTCTACCAGCTTCTGCTATAGAGAACTCCAAGTACCTTCTACATAATGCATAAACACTTGCATCAATTCTCAAGGCATAAACCAATCAATTCATATTTATAGATTGAAATGGTTACTCCCCTTGCATATGGTTGGTATGAATGGTGAGGAGTGTCTCTTGGACACTTGAATCCTCCAAATTATCTGAGGTGAGGCAATGGACGACTTGGACCTTCAGGATAGCTCACCATTACCCCTCCTCAAGCATGATCCGGAGAGAATAAGTGAAGGATCAAGCTTGGAAGTGAGCACATTGAGTATTGAAACCAGGAGCGCATCACCCCTACAGCTGCGCTTAAGTCAACCGGTTCCTCCCTTAGTCTTTTCTCCACTGCCTCTTGTAAGTCTTTTGAACCAGGAGCTCAACACCCAAACAGGCTGCGCTTCTTCAACCGGTTTCACACACAAAACATCTCTCCATGGTCAGGAATGTACATCATATGTAGGCTCTGAATGACACAGGAATATACATCATGTGTAGGCTCTGATCAGCATGGACAATGTCCTTATTCTTTGTCTTGGACTGGTGATGAACAGAGACAACACTTGTGTACCTGAAACACCACTCAAACTCCAGCAAGAATTAGACCACACACACTAGGATCAGACCTTGATAACTCACCAATTCTAATCCCAATGATTTAAGAAAAGTAACCAGTGAATAAGTGAATGAGTAACAAGAGAGTGAGAGAATGAGTAACAAGAGAGTGAGAGAATGAGTAACCAGAGTATTAGTAGAATGATCTATGGCATGGTCCATGATCAAAATGGGAGAGAACCAGTCACATCTGAGCTGATCCATCAACTTCACCCAAAAGGTCTCCATTGGTTCTAACTTCAGTATGCGCTTGCACCTCCAGGCAACATACTCCTTCTGTCAAGCTGATCCATCGCTTTCCACCAGACTCTTCACACCAGGTTCTTCAAGCTGGGGAAATCGGTTCTAACTTCAGATATGTTCTGTGCCCATACATTTAACTTCATGCCTCAATGAGACTATGATCATATCAGTCATTTGAATCTGTGAACTTAGAACATCAAAGACAGAATCAGTGGTGGAACTTCCTAGTGAGGGCACACTCACGCTTGTGGAAGTTCCAAGAGTGCCAGAGAGAGTGAATGATCATTGTAAAATGAGAGAAAGAGATTGTAAGAATATGATAACAAGACTGAGAGTATAAGTAACCAAAAGTGTAGTGGATAATGGTGAGATGGAGAGTATAAGCGGAAGCATCTTCAGTCCATGACCTTCAAGGTTCTATGGCTGAGCAAAACATCAAACCACAGCTCTAAGGCGTTCATGGTTGATCACCAATTCTGGAGAGGCAATGACTTCTCAACCAGTCTTTCATTACATGGATGCAAGGACATGTTCCTTTCAAGGGATTCCTGCAACCTTAACAACAAAAATAACTCATTAAGAGATTAGATCACACAAAGGTGATTTCTGGAGGAAAGAACAAGGGTTGAATGGAACACAATTCTTTGTCCATCAACCAATTTCAAAGGCCATAAAGGCCAAGAGAAGAAAACCTTTTCACAAATGGTTTGAAAACCTTTTCTTTCAAAGAAATCTTGCAAAGTAATTTAAAGCAATTTCCTAAGGAATTAAATCCTTTTACAATGGTTCTAATAAACCAAGAATTCATCAAGAACTTATCAAAAATAATTTTAAAGTACTTTTCCAGAATTTTAAAAAATACTTTCCACAACCTTTTCATAAGAAAAATCAATTTCCAAAATATTTTCAAGAGTATTCAAACTCAAAACAATCTTTTAATCACTCTCCCTCCCTCAAGAATATATTTGTACAGACTTAATAGCCCAAGCTTATTAAGAGAAACAAGAGGAGAGGAATAAAAGAGTTTGAAATCACAATGCAAAACATTTTTCAGAATTCAAAATCCTTTCAAAGAACGCACATATCTTTGAAATCGATTTTTTTCAAGTGTTTTTCAAGACACAAGTTTAATCTTTTCTCCCTCCCTCAAGCTGGTATGAACAGACTTTATTCTTTCATCCAAAAGCTTAAACAATGATGAGATCAAGGGGAGAGTCATTGATTTTAAAAAAAACTTTTAAAGACTTGCATCTTGAGTAAACACTTAGATTTTGAAATTTTGAAATCATAACTCATCTAAACTCTCTACTGTCCAAGTTTTGAATCCTAGCCACATAGCTCCTCGAAACTAATTTGAGTCAGAGAGAGAGAGAGTTTCAGATGAAGAAACAGACACAAAAGAAGTGAGTTCATCCCAAGAAGAGCAACAAGGCTCTGATACCATGTTAGAATTCATGAGTGTTTGTCTCATGTCAAGAGAGTATTCAGTCAACTTGCGACTGAATTCCCTTCTACCAACAACAAGAACTCACAACTACAAGGAAGAGACAATCAACTTGTGATTGAATCCTCTCAGCAAAACACTCTACACACCATCTGAATCTAACAAGATAAAGTGGCTGTGAGTTTGATACAAGAACTAGAATTAAACTATCTCTAGTATGAATCTATCCTTGTGAAGTAACACAACACTTATAGTTTGTGTGCTTAAGACTAAAAAGAGATAGAATCAGTAAGCTAGAGTAAGAGAAGATTAATTAAGAGTTTAGAGGTGATTTTAGAGTAGAATGGGCAAGCAATGATGTGCCATTAGGCAGATCCTAAATCGTGTATCACAACCTCTCTACATTGTGAAGAACTTGAAGAACACTTAGTAAAGAGATGGAGATACAAGAATTTTGTATAAGCTTGTCTCTTATTTCTTGCTTAATTCAGAATCAAGTTACAACATATATATAGAGTTTAAACTTGCATGAAAGGGGACAAGGAGACAAGAAGACAAGGTAAAAATGAAAGGAATAGTAATAACCACTCCCAACAACTCCAATTTGAATTTGAATTTGTAGATCCACATTTGAACTTCAAATCTCCTTCTAGAAGCTCTCTTAGGCGTTCTCAGGTTGAGCTGAGAAAGCCTCTCAGCTTCCTTGCCTTCCAAGCCACTCTAGATCAAATCACTCTTGCTTGAGCGGGCAGCAGAACACCTGCAACTTGTAACTGGTGTAACTTCCAAACCATAACTCTTTTTGGACTGATTCTAATTCGCCGCGAGACCTTGATGAGTGTAGAATGTAGGGAAATTGGTTTCATGGTCAAATTCTTTATGGTTAGGAATTTACACCCCTTTTCCTGAGACATGCCAGTGTGAACTCCATCACTAGCATTTTCTTCTTCATTCTAATACCTGGTAGAAATTTTTTAATCTCTGGCATAGGACCTTAAAGATTATCTTGTAGCTAACATTGCATAGACTAATATGCCTAAACTAGGCCATCTCGTTTGGTTTATCCACCTTAGGGATAAGGCAAATATTTGTGTCGTGAAGTCCATTTGCCATTGTTCACTCTGGTTGACCATAAGGGTTAAATCCTCCTTTACAATGTCCCAAAATTTCTTATAAAACAGTGATGTCATTCCGTCTGGCCCTGGGGATTTCTCAGGATGCATCGCGAATAAAGCTAGTTTGACATCCATTACGTAATCAGAGCTGTAAGTTTCTCATTAGCTGCCCGGGTAATCTTTGTGGAAACCTCTGAGAGAGTCTCGTCAATATTTCCGGATTAGATGTCTCGAATAACTCTCTGACGTAGCTAGTAGCAATGGCTACTAGACCATCATCATCTTCCACTGCAATTTCATTAGAATCAAGAAGTTGAGTGATTTTGTTTCTTGCTCTCCTTTTCTTTGTTAATGAGTGAAAAATTGTGTGTTTCGATCGCCTTCTTTAAGCCAGAAGAGTCTACTTTTTGTTTTTAGAATATCTCTTCCACCTTAAGAGCATCAGATAATTTCTTCAACGCCTCCGCTATTTTCCTGAGTTGTAGCATCGTCATTCAAGTACAACCCCTCCACTTTTCCTTTTAGATCCTCCACCTGTTTCCCAAAATTTAGATCATTCTGCCTCCTCCATAATCCTAAAGCATTACGAAAACTTGAAATGTGCTCCATGATATTTGCATTATGGGAAATATCTAGAGATTTCCACCCCTCAAAAATAACTTGTCGCAGTTCCTCATTGTCAATCCACTATTTGTCGAATTGAAGGATTTTGATTTTCTCGCAGGTTTTGATAAAATATTTGCTAGAACCGGACGATGATCCGATCCCTACAGCCGCATATAGTTTACTCCTGAGTATAAGAATTTTTCATGCCAATCCTCATTACCAACAGACTGTAGTTCGTCCTGCTCTTTTTCCAACCCATGATAACTTATTACCAGAACATGGGAATTCCAACATTCCACAGTCGCTAAGCATCTGCTTGAAAGACAAGAAAAACCTATCAGAGCGAGGTCTTTCTCCCACTTTTTCATCATGACTTTTTATTTCATTAAAGTCACCTATCATAAACCAAGGTCCTACTCTTATTGTTGAGAAACGCGTATGGCATTCCCATACTTTTTCCCTTTGTTCTAAAACATAATCACCATACACACACGTCATATAGACTTTTATTCCATAAATGATTGCTTTAACATCAATCATTCGATTATTTGAAAACAAAACTTTAATTTGAAATTCTTCTAATGAAAATAAAGTTAAACCACCGCTAAGGCCAAGAGGCTCCACGGTAAATAAACGATCAAATCCTAAGTTGGTCTGATTGTTTTGCAACAATGACCTATTATTTTTCATCATAGAAAGATACACAAGTCATGGACGATGCTTCTGACACATCACCTTAAGGCGTCGAGCTGTGAGGTTGTTCCCAATCCCTCTACAGTTCCAACTGGTCGTCTTCATGGCTCCATAGTTGATGAGTTTTTAGGCCTCATCAGTACCACCTTTTTGCATGTTTGTCTTTAGCCTTCTTCACACTGTGTCGCTCAGATTTGTCTACACCCCCATCTGAATTTGATCCCACAGCCTTTGATTGTTTGCTTGGAGATCCCCGACGAAGGAACTCAAGTCTCTTGCTTGGAAATCCCAAAGGGACAGTCAACTTGGCGCCTGTCTTCCTCACTCTAGACGCCTTTGTACCTGATTTCGACCTCCTTTCGACGACATATAATAGTTTTGGCCATTTAGTTTTAGATTCCAACAGCTCTGCTAGTAAGTCATCTTCGTTGGGTTCAAAGCCTAGCATACCATCATCTTGTTCGGTCATCTCCATGACATCCAAAGCCCCAATTATCTGATCCTCTTTAGGCTCAGACCAAGTGAGGGTGAAAAGGAGAGCGCCCAAGCTGCCCCCTTGCTGCGGGTAGTTACATTATTCTCTATAGGATTGTCCTCTGCAGATGGGGTCATGATCTTACTCGCTAACAACTTCCCTTGTCGAACATCCCCACTCCGCTGCTGCTCCTCATCCATATAGCTAGGGAAAGCTGCACTTTGTTCATAAGGAACAATATCCAATGTAGCAGCACGTATGTCATCACGGGAAGTACTTGAACCCCCTTTCCAAGCATTCCCATGAATAGCTGGGCGATTCATACCCTCCTCATTTGCTATATTGGTTGCGGGTTTTGCTTTTCATCTTTGATCTGCTCTGTGATGATATGGTTCATAGCGACTTACTCCATATATCTTACTTTTATAATGGTCATGACTATTCCTGGAAACTCTGTCAGGGTGATCATCCACTAGGTTAGTGTATCCCTCCCTGGAACGATCTCGATTACCATAATCTCGCCCTCATGTGGCTTGTTGATCCGAGCTAACCCTTCTATGATCCATATCTTTCCTTTGTTGCCAGGATGGTCAAGACGCATATGTATTATCATACTCCACATGTACCGAAGGGTATTGGGAATGTTTCACAGATGGAGCCTGAACTTTGGAAAAGACATCATAATGCTCTGTTGGTGGTTGTAGCCTATTTTGGATACTTGTAGTCGGACAATATCCTTTCTCATGGGAAAGTAGTCCACAAATAGTACAATGCTTAAACATCATGTCATATTTGAATTCGATGGTAACTTCATTCCCTTCTGGTGATTGGACCTTCTTTGAGAACTTTAGTGGTCTACGTGAATCTATCTCTATGAGCCTACAATCCTTAGAAAGCTCTAATGTATCAATATGTCCGATTCTCCCACCAATATTCCTCAGGTTTTTGTCTGTCCACAGATGTAAGGGAAAAAGCCAACCAGTCGAACCCAAAATAGAATTACCCAAAAATAGTCATCATGAACTATTGGTTCCCAGCGGACCAACACGAACATACAGAAGTTGAAATGAAACGGACTCTGTCGAAGAACATATTTGAGATCCTCCTTGGAGTTGAAGTTAAAAAGAAACTTTCCCTTTCCCAAGTCATTCGCAATGATCCTATCTTGTAAGTCTCGTTGCGATGGTCTAGCATTTTATCTATACTATATAAAAAAAGATAAAAACGTAACATGTTATATTGATATTTTTGTATGTATATGAGACACATATATTATAGGAGTGTTATGTTAGGGTCCATGACTAAAACAAAAACATAAATAAATAAAATGAACATACTAAAAAAATCTATATATTTGTATAATATTTTCTGTTTTACCCTTTATCACTTTTCCTTTTTATATTTGTTTTTGAACTTTTTTGATATTTTTAAAACAAACATGTATTTATAAAATTGAATATGTTATATTTATTTGTGAAATCATTGTGTTATATTCTATTTAAAATATATAGAATTGTAATACATTCTCACTCTTTTTTCTTTTTCTCGTACAAAATTGTTATGTTCTATTTTATGTAGTACATGAAAACTAAAAATGTAACACATTTTTTCTCTCTCTCTCTCCTTCCCTCTCCCTCACCCTCTCTTCCTCCTTTCCTCTTTCTCTCTTTTTCTACTTCCAAATACTATACTATATGACTTTATTTATTTAATATACTATACTATATGGTTATCAAATAGATAATATTATATTTTTATTATCTGTACTATATCAATCAAATATGCTCTTTCACATGTTATACTATACACTTAAACATCTATCGGAGAAATAAAAATGCTCTTCATATTAGTTACTGCTTAAAGTGCATTGGAAACTATAAATAAATAACACTTACAAAATTAATTTTTCCAATAATTATATTTCTATTTTAACGATCTATTCTATATCGATATTATAAATATATAGTATTTAGTTGAGTGTGTTATACAAACAGTCGCACGCTTTTAAAGAGTAACATGTCCATTTATGTGGTAAATTGACATAATTCTGAAGCCATACCTATTTTATTAAATTTTTACACCATACTTATACCACGCATTCACCCTATTATGTTTGGCGGCAAGTGTACGAATAGAAACGAATTAAGGGTCATGTAAGTGTTGCTACATTATTGTGTCAGCCTTCTCTGCAACCCGTGATGCTCGGAATCTAACTCATCATTGTCACTTATGCCATGTTTGCCTTTTTCGATAATTGTTTTTCATTTTCCAAATACAAATGTCTATTTTTTTTATTTGATACAAAATATGTTTTTACAAATAAAACTTACATATGTTTTCTTTCTTTTATGTATTTAATATCTTGCTAATAAGGGTGTGATTGGCAGAGCATTAGTATAAGCATTATGCTCTTCATTGTCCAATCAACATTTATCTCAAAAGCATTTAGGACAACATTTACAAAATGCTAATGCTCTCCAAATGTTTTTTACTCAATGCTCTCATATTAATCTTTTGGTAGAGTATTTGCAGTTAGAATAATAAAAAATAGAATTAATTATACATATCAGTTTATTTTATTTATAATATAATATAATATATTTATATAATTATACATATCATTCATTATTTTTAATAACAAAATATAATGTAGTGTATTATAAATATAAACATATCTATATTATTATAGATATAAAATATCTATATTATTTAGAAATAAATAAAATATATATTATATATTAATTTTTATAATAATTTTGTATATGAATGATTTATTCCTCTACCAGTAAATAAATAATGATAATTTATATATATATATATAATTAATTTATTTTATTTAATAATATCGTAAATAATTTTATATCCCTACATAATTTTTTTAAAAAACATTATTTAATTTTTTAAAAGAATATTATTCACTTTTAAAATATAATTCAATCTATATAATTAAATAAGATTTATTATTTTCATGAAAAAATTATTACTAATATTATATATATGTATTATTTTAAAATAAATATATTATATACTAACTTTTATGTAATTTTAAAATTGTACACTGCTAATGCTCTACCAATTAGTTAATTAAAATTTTTAATGAGAGTATACATCTGATGCAACATAATGCTTTTTCAGCATACTGCTACTACTTTATCAACAATTGTACCAATCAAAGCCTAAGAAAATAGAAAAGTGTGTTGGATAAAGATTACTTGAGTTACAAGTTTCCTAATCCCATTGAGTGTTGGTTATCTAAAGAGATTAGGAAATATATGGTTGTGTTATACCTAATGAGTTTAGGAGTTTTGTGTTGCTATATAAAAAAATGCTAAGTTGTAGCATAATTTATGAGTTGTGTGAGTGATTGAGAAATTAAAGTTTTTGAAATAGTTTTCCTTAAGAGATTGATAAGAAGAGCTTTCTTGTTTAAGTTTATCTTTCATGTGTTCAAAAGAGACAGAGATATCATGTGTTTTTGACATAATATTTGGTATTAGAGCTTCATATGATCATGAGTGACATAATACCAGCAACCGAAAAAATAAGAGAGGGCAGTGGGCATTCATCAATACAATGTCCCATGCTCAACTCAACTAATCACACTGTCTGGGCGATGATAATGAGAGTTACCCTCAGAGTTCATGAAGTATGGGAGGCAATAGAAGCAAAAACAACAAACGTGAAGAAAAACGATTTGGCGCTCGCTTTAATTTCCAGCCAATACCAGAGAGCCTCATCCTACAGGTCGGGAACTCAACACTGCTAAGCAAGTATGGGTGGTTATTAAAACCCCCCATGTCGGAGCAGAACGTGTAAAGGAGGCTTTACTACAAACTTTGAAGACTGAGTTCGAACGTCTCAAGATGAAGGAGGGCGAGAGCATTGATGACTTTGGTGGGAAGCTATCTGAGCTAGCATCAAAATCGGCAGCTCTCGGTGTGGTAATTGAGGAGTCAAAGATTGTTAAGAACTTTCTGATAAGCTTCCCTCAAAAGAAATATATACATACTGTAGCATCCCTCGAGCAAGTACTTGACCTTAACACAACAAGTTTGAGGACATATTAGGTCGTTTGAAAGCATATGAGGAACGAATCTCTGAAGAAGAAGACACAAATGAGGATCATGGAAAATTGATGTATAGAAATACCAAAAGACAAGGGAATCAATCAAATCTCTTCATACAAGATCAATCAAACTGTGGCCAAACTGATCACGCAAGCCGAGACTATAACACAGATTATTATAGAGGCAGAGGATGCGGAGGAAGGTTCTACTACAGAGGAAGAGGATGTGGTTGCTATAGTGGAGGAAGAGATGCATCTCGTATAACTTGCTTCCGTTGATAAATATGGCACTTTGCGGCCATGTGTCCAGATCGATTGCTTAAGCTCCAAGAAGCACAAGAGAATGATAACACCGATACATGAAGCGAATGAGCTTATGATGCACGAAGTTGTCTTTTTGAATGAGAAAAACATTGTGCGTGAGAAGTATGGCACGAATAGGGGAGAAGATAATGTGTGGTATCTTGACAACGGCGCTAGCAATCACATGACATGGGATCAAAGGTATTTCTCCAAACTTGACAACAAGATTACTGGAAATGTATGGTTCGGTGATGATTCTCGGATAGACATCAAAGGGAGGGTACAATCTCATTCACAGATATGAATGGTGATTCAAGAAAGATGACTGATGTCTACTTCATTGCGGATCTAAAGAGCAATATCATAAGTTTAGGTCAAGCTACGGAGGTAGGTTGCGATATAAGATTAAAAGAAGAAGTGTCAACAATGCATGATCATCTCGGAAAATTATTAGTTACGGCCAAGAGATCAAGAAACAGGTTGTATAAAATTTGGATGGGGTTAAAGAAGAGTTTGTGTCTTTATCTAACAGCACAAAGCGAGTTGAGTAAATGGCACACTCGTTGGATCATGTGAACTACGAGACTATACGAACCATGATACAAAGAGAGCTTGTTCTTGGAGTCCCAAGAATTGACATTGAGAAAGACGTTTGTGGTTCGTGCCTTCTTGAACAGAGTCGACAAGTTTTCCCTAAAACTACGACGTATCGAGCAAGCAAGACACTGGAGCTCTTACACGGGGATATCTGCGGGCCTATAACTCCAAGCACACCAACAGGGGAAAAATACATATTTTTCTTCATTGACGACCATAGTAGGTATATGTGGAAGATGTTGTTAAAAGATAAGAGTGACACCTTCAACAAATTCAAAAATCTAAGAATCTTGGTGGAGCAAGAGACATGGGAAAATATACAAACCTTTCGAACAATTAGATGAGGAGAATTTATATCTCTAGAATTTAATACCTACTGTGAAAGAGCTGGAATAAGAAGGCAACTTACTGCACCGTACACACCTCAACAAAACGGTGTGGTTGAACGAAGAAACGAGACAATAATGGAGATGGCAAGAAGCATCTTACAACATATGAGCTTGCCAATATTTTTGTGGGGAGAGGCTATTCACCATGTCACGTATCTACTAAATCGTGTTGCTACCAGGGAACTAAAGGATAAGACACCATACAAGCTGTTTCGAGGAAAGAGACCTTATATCAGCCATCTTCGAGTTTTTTGATGTGTCAACTATGCAAAAATAGAAGGAACAACGTTAAGAAAACTCGACGACCGATCAAGATGCTACTACATCTAGGGAAAAATACGGGATGAAAGGCATATCGACTATATGATCCACGAACTCGGAAGATCATTGTTAGTCGTGATGTTGTTTCGACGAGCCAAGAAGTTGGAGTTGGAATAGAGAGAACTTAAAGATATATTAAGATGGATACTTTACAGTTGTTCTTGGAAGGTTTGGGAATCACGGCATAGCTGAGACAGAATCCACGAATGATAGTAGAGAAGAGAGGGAAGAACACGAGAATGAGAATGATAAGAACTCAGAACAGAGACATCACGAGAATGAACCAGAGGACATTGAGATTCAGTCGCTGGTTTTAAGAAGATCGGAAATACAATCTACAAGACCTAAATATCTTGATGACTACGTTTTCCTGGCCAAGGAACTAGGAAAAGAACTATTAATGATCTTGAGAAATGAGCCACGAAACATCAGTCAAGCAAGAGAGTTGAGAGAGTGGACAAAAGCTTGTGAAGAAGACCTACCATACGGAGTGAAGCCAATAAGCTTAAAATGGGTGTTTAAGATCAGCGGAACTCTGACGGGAGTATTAACAAATACAAAGCTCGACTTGTGGCTAAAGGATATTTACAACAGTATGAAGTCAACTTTGACGAGGTCTTTGTACCCGTTGCAAGAATTTAGACAATACGACTTCTAGTCAACCTTGCTGCGACGAATGAATGGGAAGTAATTCACTTAGCTGTTAAAACTGCCTTCTTACATGGATAGTTAAGTGAAACCTATGTGTGTCAACCGGAAGGTTTCGAGGTGATGGGGAGCGAGAACAAAGTTTATAAACTCAATGAAGTCCTGTACGGTTTGAGATAATCTCCAAAAGCTTGGAATAACAAACTAAACCAGATTATTGTTGAGCTACAATTCTGTAAGTGATCTAAAGAACCTTCAGTATATAGAAAGACAGTGAATGGAAACTTGTTGGTGGTAGCAGTGTATGTCGACGATCTATTTGTTACTAGAACTTGCAAGGAACTGATCGACGAATTCAAGAAAGGAATGTCAGTCAAGTTCGAGATGAGTGACCTTGGGAAGCTTACCTTTTACCTTGGCATAGAAGTATGTCAGTATGAAAGAGGAATAAGTTTGAATCAGAGGCGGTATGCATCGAGAATACTAGAGGAAGCAGGAATGAATAAAAGTAATCCAGTTCATGCACCTATGGAGTTTGGGTTTTAGCTATCAAAGGCAGAAGAAGAAAAGGAAGTCGATCCTACAAGCTTCCGAAGGAACATTGGTTGCTTGCGTTATCTGCTTCACACGAGGCCCGATTTGGCAAACAGTGTGGGAGTCTTGAGTCGATGCATGCATAGTCCTAGAGAATCACACATAGTTCCTTTGAAACAATGCCTTCGGTATCTTCAAGGGAGCAAAAGCTACGACTTAGTATTTGAACGATCGTACATGAGAATGCCCAAGTTGGTTGGCTACAGAGATAGTAGCTATAATGTTAATCCAAATGATGGAAAGAGCACAACCGATCATATCTTCTACCTTGGGACCAGTCCGATCACTTGGTGTTCGCAAAAACAAGACTCGTTGCATTATCCTCATGTGAAGCTGATTTTATGGTTGGGACTGAGGCTGCGAGACAGGCTACATGGCTTTGAGATTTACTAAGTGAAGTTACATGGCAAACAATCAAGAAGGTCATGATTAGGATAGATAATCAATTGGCAATAGCTTTGACGAAAAACTCAGTTTTCCATGGAAGGAGTAAACATATACTCACAAGGTACCATTTTATAAGGGAATGCGTAGAGAAGGGATTTGTAACTGTCGAACACGTTACTGGCAAAGAACAGAAGGCATACATTCTAACAAAAGCATTGGGAAGAATCCAGTTCAAAGAAATGAGAGATTTCATCGGTATGCAAGATTTGGCTTAAAAGAATTTCAAGCTTAAAGGGGAGAATGTTCTATAAGCTTGAAGATTAGTTGAGTTACAAGTTTCCTAATCCCATTGAGTTTTGATTATCTAAAGAGATTAGGAAATATCTAGTTGTGTTATACCTAATGATTTTAGGATTTTTGTGTTGCTATATAAGAAGATGCTAATTTGTAGCATAACTTATGAGTTGCTTGAGTGATTAAGAGATTAAGGTTTTTAAGATAGTTTTCCTTAAGAGATTAATAAGAAGAGTTTTCTTGTTTGAGTTTATCTTTCGTGTGTCTAAGAGAGTTAGAGATATCGTGTGTTTGATATAATAAAGTGAAAGAAAAAAAGAAGAGAAAACATTTAAAAAATATCCTACAATAGCCTTAAGAAACTTTATTATAAAATAGTATAAAAAGTCAAAATGACAAAAAATATTTCATTGAAGAAATAAGTAACAGTTATGCCCTATTTTACAGATATAATAAAATGAATAAATATTTAAATAAATATTTTCTCCAAATTTGGAAAATTTTATTTATAAAAAATGGATTTTTTAAAAAAACAAATTTTAGAAATATTTAATTTAATATGTTTATAAACTTGTTTTGAAAACTTGTTTTTCAATTTTTTATAAACCATTTTTTAAAAAACGTTTAGAAAGACCTTTATAAATATGTATGATACTGATTAGAGTTTAAGAAGACCTTCATGAGAGTGCATGACATTTTCCTAAATTTGAGTTTAGAAAATTCTTCTTGATAAGTATAATATCTTCCTAAAATATTTTAAAATATTGATAAATATATATTACTAAGGTTTAACCCACCCTATGGATGGGACAATAAAAAAATAACATAAAATATTTCTTATTTGTAGGAATATTGTCTAAAATAATATATTTCTATTACCATTTTTCATGTTTACTTTAACCACTTTTACATTCATTTTAAGAGGGAAAAACACTTATAATCCTAAGATTGATTAACTTAAGACTTAGAGGTTAGAGTTGAGGGGTGAGATAGAATTTTGGAATGCGGAGTTTAGAATTCTAATTAATCTAAGAGTCTTTACCTTAAAGAAAATATTTGTGAAAATATCTCTTTAGTGAATAGAAAGATGAATAATAATATCAATAATGCGGTAAATATGAATTATCCACTTATTTGTATGCGCATTTGAAATTGTAAATATATTTTTAGTTACAACATAAATTTCATTATATTTTTATTTTTGTTAGAAATCACAAATATCTTAGTTATGATTGTATCTTGAAAAAAAAATCTTTAAAAGGTATTGATTCATGATTGGAGTGCATATGGATTATATTTTTTTTTGTGTTTATTTATTGCATTCATTGGTATTTTGGAAAAAAAACATCTTCTCTAAAAATACTGATTCAAATGATGCTGAAACTACTGGCAAATCATAGATTGCGTTCAATGCATTAGATCTAATGGAAAAAGAAACTAATGCATTAGGAGTAAGCACTACCATCTATTTATTTTCACATGACATGGTCTATTTGCACTTTTGAGCCTCACATAACATTTGTTATTTTCAGTAAGCTAAGTTACGATAATAACAACAACCAAATCAACAGCGTTTGTACCTGTTATTTAAAAAAACTGTTCCTAACATAAAGCAATGCTTGCCTTGTTGGATTCCTTCTAAATAGAGAAAATTCAATGAGTTTGGTTGGTGATAATCATATTTCGTGATTTTCATTGATGATCATTCAAGAAAGTTGTAGGTATTTCCTATGAGGATGAAAGATAAGGTTCTTAGATATTTCAAGCATTTTGTGGCATTGTTTGAGAGACAAACGGGGAAGAAGCTGAAGTGTATCCGCAATGATAATGGTGAAGAGTATTCTGGACCATTTGATGCTTATTGCAAAGAACATGGAATAAGACATTAGTTCACGCCACCTAAGACTCCACAATTGAATGGGTTGGCTGAAAGGATGACAAGACGACTATCGAGAGGATGAGATGTTTGATCTCACAGTCAAGCTTATCAATGACTTTATGGGGAGAAGCGTTGAACACAGTGGTTCATGTTCTGAATTTTTCACCGAGTGCTCCATTGGATAGTGATATTCTGGAGAGGATTTGGACTGGTACAGATGTTTCTTACAGTAACTTGAGGGTCTTTGGGTGTAAGGCGTTTGTTCATATTCTCAAAGATGAGACATCGAAGCTTGAGATGAAGTCACATCAATGTGTGTTCATCGATTATGATCATGATGAGTTTGGGTACAAATTTTATGACCCCCTTAAGAAGAAGCTCGTAAGGAGCAGAGATTTTGTGTTCATGGAGAATCAAACGATAAAGGAATTTGATAAGTCCAGAAATTCAACTTCGGTTTATGAAGGTTTGATCGATTCAGAGGCTACTCCTTCTACATCGGTCCACGGCGAGGTCGAGATTCAAGATGAGATACCCAGTGCAAATGCTCATGCATATGAAGATGGTAGTGGTGATCATGGTGACGATCAAGGTGAGACACCAACTGCTGAGAACCAACCTATTGTTGTTAAAAAATCCGAGAGAGGTCTTAAACCGTCGACAAGGTATGATCCTAGTGAGTATGTGTTACTTATTGATGGGGAGAGCCTGAAATATATGATGAAGCTTTGGAGGATGAACACAAGGATATGTAGTTTGGCACCATGAATAATGAGCTGCATTCTTTTGAAGAGAATCATACTTTCGAGTTGGTGGAATTACTTAAGGGAAAGAAGGCCATGCTTAATAAGTGGGTGTACATAATTAAACATGAGGATACCAGTTTACCACGTCGATACAAGGATAGATTGGTTGTGAAAGGCTACAACCAAAAAAAGGGATTGATTATGTTAAAATCTGTTATATGTTGTGAAGATGTCATCCATTCGGGTTGTGCTTGGATTGGCAGTAAGCCTTGATCTAGAGGTCGAGCAAATGGATGTGAAGATTGCTTCCCTTCATGGTATTTTGGATGAAGAGATCTACATGAAACAACCAGAAGGCTATGTGAAAAGGGCAAACAAAAATTGTTTTGCCATTTGAAGAAAAGTCTTTATGGATTGAAACAAGCACCAAGGTAGTGGTACATGAAATTCAAGTCTGTTATGGGAGAGCATGGTTATGCAGACACTGCTTCAGATCACTGTGTATTTGTGAAGGTGTTTGGTGATGATGATTTTATCATCTTGTTGCTGTATGTCGATGATATGTTGATTGTTGGAAGGAACATGAACATAATTAAGGAGTTGAAAGAGCAGTTGAGCATGTTTTTTTCCATGAAAGATATGGATCTAGCGAAACAAATTCTCGGTATGAGGATTGTTCGAGGTAGATGTGAGAAGTTGATTCACTTGTCTAAAGAGAACTACATTGAAAAAGTACTTAACGGTTTCCCATGGACAAGTCTAAAATGTTGAGTACTCCTATTGCTCCACACTTAAGACTGAGCAGTCAACAGAGTCCGAAGACATATGCGGAGAAGGAAGATATGGCGAGAGTTCCATATGCTTCTGCAGTTGGTAGTTTAATGTATGTCATGGTATGTACAAGACCGGATTTAGCTTACACCGTTGGAGTTATCAACAAGTTTCTCTCCAATCTCGGAAGATAATATTGGAATGTTGTGAAGTGCATTTTGAGATATCTAAGAGGAAATTCTAATTTGAAGATTACTTTTGGGGTAAGAAGCTGTTGCTTGTCAATTAAACTGATTCTGAAATGTCTGAGGATGTCGATTCTAGTAAGTTTATTTCGGGTTACTTGGTAAGATTTGTGGGTGGAGCTGTGGCATAGCAGCCAAGGTTGCAAAAGTGTGTTGCATTATCTACCATTGAGACAAAGTTCATTGAAGCTTGTTAGGAGTTTTTGTGGATTAAGAACTTTTACAAAGATATCGGTTTCAAACAAGTAAAAAATTGTTGCTTTGTGACAGGAAAGCGCCATTTATTTTGGGAAGAATTTACATTTCATTCGAAGTCAAAACACATTCATAGGAGGTATCATGGATATGTGATGTGGTTGCTTCTACAGAAGTGAAACTTGAAAAAGTTCATATGGATGATAATGGAACTGATATAATGTCAAAGTCGTTACCGAGGGGGAAGCTTGAGGATGCCAAGGGATAGCCGGTGTGGCTATTTCCTCTAACTATTTGGAGGAAAATTTTGTTGGGTTCCTTCTAGATAGAGAAAACCCAATGGCTTTAGATGGAAAATTTGGAGTTGTGCCGTTAGTATTAGTCAATGAAATTATTATTCGGCATTGGGGGTTAGTGAGACACTATATAAAGTCTCTTAACGTAATTTTGTGTGATAAGAGTTGACACAAGAAAGAAGAGTACTCAAGAAGACTTTTAAGACAAAAGAGAGAAAAGGAGAGAAGAGGCATATTTTGTATGTTTTTTCAAGGTAGGTTTTAGAGGGTCAAACGGATCCTTATCGGGCTGATATTTTGTGAGAATATTCTTCAGTCGGTGGGTTAGAGTTTCACCAGAGGAATTTGGATTACAACGGTTGGATCTGTTGTTTAGTGAAGCCATCGTCACAGTTATTGGACAATGTTGTCTTGAGTGTTTGGTAAATCCGACAGTGAGTTCTTCTCTATTTGAGTTGAAATCTGGCAGAGATGTTGTTGATTTGTTTTTTTTTGGTTTTGTACTGTGAGATTAGTGTTTGGTTTCCAAAGTCCTTGTGATCTGAAGTTGTTTGTTTCTTCCGGTTTTGAAGCTTTGTGTTGTTCTCTTGTTATTGTTGTCTTGTGTTGGAGATATCTATTTGTATTTAGAGTCTCTGTTCTGTTCAGGTTGTGAAACATGGAGAATATGGTTGTATTCACATCGAAGAGTTTTTTCTACGTAAAATGTGTATCTCATTTAGTTATGCTTATACTCTATCATTCTATTATCGAAGTATTTTTCTTACAGGTTTACACAAGATCAAAGGAACACGATCTCGCTAATATTTCCGCTGCGTGTGTCCATTTTCCCCCAACATGTCTTAATAAGCTTCTCGAGAAATTATCATACATGCTGCAACATCATTAGGTTGTAATCGTCAGCTGTTCGCAAGCAGAAAATAATAAGAATGAAAACATGATGATGTTTGCAAGAAGAAAAGAGCGGGAACATTATGACACCAATCCTAACTATTGTCACTTAGCCAGCAAGATGGGATCAGAGTATATGGCGAAACTGCTCTCTTAGAACATACACATCGGTAGAACTCAAGCAAAGTTCTTGAAAATGCAAAAATAAATATTTTTATTTAATGAAAATTATTGTCCAGTAAACAGGTGTCATGTGTGTGAAGAGTTTTCAAAATGTTAGAGAAAGTATCTTTACTAAGCATCGAATGAGCTTCTCTCTCTTGTTTTTATTACTTTTCAATTTTATATTATTAAATTTTTCTCCTGATACTGCATCAAATACCATTGTTGGAGCAGCCCTTAGGTGTTCCACCAAAGCTTGAAACACTTAAAATTTTATTTATATATTTTTAATTTGATTGATTCTGAGTTTCCATGTGGTCTTTGGTTTTTATTTTTTCAGCACTTCAACCAGTTTATAGTGTATTGAGTATGAACTTTCATTTTTATTCTCACTATTTACAACACTTTTGCGTAGTGTCCATGCAATTTCCCCACCCATACTAACAAACGCAGTTATAAATAGCGACATACAATATACAAGTCAAGAGAGTTTTAAATCATTACAACACTTGCTTCGTGGTAAAAATGTTAAGCTTTTGAACTAGCAAATTTCCGTTCATCTGAAACTCCTTGAAGATTATTCAAAATTGTAGAATTTATATAAAATCTATGAAGGTAAAATGCAAAAAAAGATGAAACTTTAGCTATATGTTCAAACATGTTGTTTCGACTAGTGTCCCTCAAAACATTCCTTTACTGCTTCCTCTAAACAATAACTTAATTTTTACTTATCTTTAAAGTTATCAATTGTAGGAGGTGGATTACTCCCTCTTACAAGGCCCATTGGATAATAGGCTCGACCTGTTTGGAAATCAACCCGACGGGTTGACACTTCG
>CAJHQP010004482.1:0-54834 GCA_905132765.1 Moricandia arvensis | reverse complement strand
TGGTTCAACAACATTTACCCTTCAAACTTCTCATTCCACATCCTTGGTGCTTGCTTAAGTCCATAGAGAGCTTTGTTCAGGAGACACACTTGGTTTGGCTTGAACTGATCTTCACAACCTTCAGGAGCTTCCATGTAGATCTTCTCATCTAATTCCCTATGTAAGAAGGCTGTTTTGACATCTAACTGTTCAAGCTCAAGGTCCTCTTCAACAACAACAGACAGTATTATCCTTATAGATACATGTCTAACTACCGGAGAGAATATCTCAATATAATCAACACATTCTCTCTGAGCATATCCTTTAGCAACCAGTCTCCCTTTGAACCTTGGTGATTCAACCCTTGGAATTCCAGATTTATATTTGTAAATTCAGCGGCAACCAATCACATGTTGTCCTTTTGGCCTCTCTACCACAGTCCATGTATGATTCTTGATAAGTGATTCCATGTCCTCACCCATACCATCTTTCCAGAACTCCCAATCATCACTAAGTCCAGCTTCTTGATAATTTGCAGGTTATTTTATCTTTCAATCAACCCCGGTAATGAGTGCTTATGCATCAAAGTGGTCCTCTCCATCATCATTGTCCTCACTGAAGTAACCATCTATTCAAACCTTCTTGGAGCCCTTACTTCTCTTCTTTCTCTGTCTCTGACTAGATGATAGCTCTCTAGTGATTCAACAGCTTCTTGGTTGTGGTTCTGGTCATGTTCATCTACCTGAACTTGTTCCCCCTCTTCAGCTTCATTGTCTTCAGTGTGTGTATTCCCATCAGGAGTGAAGTCTCCCAGGGATACTTTCTCATCCGAGAGATCTCCATCTGAACTTACATCTCCAGTTCCTTCTGGATCAATGTTGAATATTATCTCAGCTGCTTCCCACTGATTACCTTGAACCTGTTTACCTTTCTAAACCACATCCTTGTATATAACATTTTCTTGAAAAATCACATTCCTACTGATCATACATTTTCTTTCTTCTGGCAACCAAACTTTGTAACCCTTGATCCATGATGGATAACCCAACATCACTGCTTTCTTGGCCCTTGGATTAAGTTTACCATCATCTGAATGAGGCAAACAGATGCATCCAAAATCTTCTCAAGTAGCTGTAACCCTGTAGAGCTTTCCTGACCAACTTCTCCGTTCTATTCTCAAAGTAATAGCGAAGTATTAAATTTTATAATAAATTTTGAAGTTTAAATTATTGAATTTAGTTGTTTTTTGGAATAATTTTTTTTATTTGTTTTCCTCAAAAGTAAAATTTAAAATTTCAAAATTTTCTCCATAGTCTATTTACCTTCTTTCCTAAATCTTAAAATAAAATTAGAAGTTTTAATACTTTTTCTTACATTTAGGAGGTTTTTAAAATTTTGTTCTTATTAATTTAAATTAAGTAAACAAAGTTTGAGTATTAAAAGGGACATAATCTTTAAAATTTATTGTATTAATGTGAGCAAAATATTTAGTTAAAGTATTAAACTGGATAGTGATAAAGTTTGAATATTAAAAGATTAACGAAATTTTTATATTTGGGATATTTAAAATTTTGTTTGCAACTGATTAATATTTTTAATTAAAATAAACAATGGTTGGATATTAAATAAAGGATATTTTTTAAAATTTGTGTTTTGGAGTGAGTAAAATATAGTTCGATTATTACGCTGGATAGTGACAAAGTTTGGATCTTAAAAATCTTAACGAAATTAGTTGAGATATTTATATGGAATTTTCTCCATATTTCACCACATATATATGAGTTAAAGTATTAAGCAAACACAAATCAAAGCATTTTTAAAATAGCTTAGCCATGGTATCTGTCAACCTCTCTTCTTCTCCTTCTTCTCCTTCTTCTCGCCCTCCTACTTTTATTTTATGCCTTACTCAACGTATCAATAATTTCTCTCGTTTATAGATGAACTATTACATAAGTCTTCAAAACCTCACCATCTTATCCCCCTTGATTTGTCTAGTATCAATGTCGATGACAGGCCACACTTGCGATGCCAAACGTGCATGCATGATAAAATCTTATGTGATTATTCGTGTGAAAAAATGTTTCCTAGAGTACCAGAAGCTTCTACAATTTTTTTTTCATTGTAGAGAAACCAATTGAAACCATACAAAAATTTGGTTTATTCAATAAAATATAGTAATAGAGTTACTTTTCTTACTAATAACAAGAAACAAGAGTCTCGTAACAATTTTTTCTAGAAAACAGAAATGTATATTACTTGGTACCTAGAATGAGGAATCCAAACAAGTGTTTAAACTACAATACTTTGCGTCAAAGGTTTTGTTATTCTAATTTTCTATCCATAAAAATTGGAATAATTATTATATATATGGCTATATTATATTACATGTTACTAACAAAGAAAGACGTGTAAAGAGGTGAAAGTATCTAGATATGTATCTTAATTTTGTCTTTCGTTTAAGGTTTTGTTTTCTCTCTTTGAGAAAGAAAGTTCTGATTCTTATCTCTAAATGTAAACATACTTTTCTTCAGCTTCAAGATAAATGTGTATCTCATATATAGGTCTTCACCACCTATATATGAGTTGTTAATTATGCAAAAACAAACCAAACCATTTTTCAAATGCTCTTTGAATGAGCCATGGTCTCTGTCAACCTCTTTTCTCCTCTTCCTCCTCCTCCTCTTATTTTATGCCCTAAATTATTCTCCTCTTCAAAACCTCACCATCTTAGCCCCATCGATTTGTCAAGAATCAATCTCAATAAAGAGCTAGACATGCTATGCTACTGGTGCAGGCATGAGACAATCGTATGTGATTATTGGTGTGACAATTGTTGCATAGCCTACCACAAAGAATGTGTTAAACCTCCACGTCAGATAAAAGTGCCATATCATCCGAAGCATCCTCTCCAAACTTATCACATATCTGTAAGGGACCACATGATAATGTGTAATTGCTGTGGAGAATGCCCTAATGATGATAGTTTTTATTACCGTTGTTCTATATGTGATTTTAATTTGCATACCGTTTGTGCGATAAAACAAAACATCCTTTCTATAAACCACCCAAAAAGACATGACCATACCCTCATCTACTTTCCTAGAAAAAATTCTCTAGTTTGTGATATTTGTGCATTGGCTGATGACAAGTGCTTCATCTACATCTGTTACCAATGTGATTTTGTCGTTCATAAGCCGTGCCTCTACCTACCAACCACAATAAGAATATCCCGTCATGATCATCGTACCTCTTTCACTCCAAGTCTTTCTATTCCTAACAATGACTGGGCTTGTGGAGTTTGTCGCAAAATAGTGGACAAAAACTATGGTGAATACTCTTGCGTGAAAGGTTGCAATTATGCTGTTCATTCTAAATGTGCAATACAAAAAGATTTGTGGGATGGTAAAGAACTTGAAGGAGAACCTGAAATTGAGTATGAAGATCTTAAGATGTTCGAAGAGATAAGTGATGGGATTATACAACATTTTAGTCATCCAAATCATCACATGAAGCTGAAAAAGAAGAGTGATAAAGTAGATGACGAAAAATGGTGTCAAGCATGCATTCTTCCTATCTACGAAGGTAACACTTATGATTGCATGAAATGTGATTTTATTCTGCATGAAACATGTGCACATCTTCCTCGTAGAAAATGGCATCAAATGCACATCTTGACTTGTAGCAAATGTTCATTTAGTTTATGTTTCCGTTGTGCCACTATACCAAATAAGGTGAAGTACATATCCGACGAACATTTTCTCACACGCTTGTACAACAAGGATGTAGACATCGACATCTAT
Source organism: Moricandia arvensis (assembly GCA_905132765.1). Taxonomy (NCBI): domain Eukaryota; kingdom Viridiplantae; phylum Streptophyta; class Magnoliopsida; order Brassicales; family Brassicaceae; genus Moricandia; species Moricandia arvensis. Next base: position 51,055 of record CAJHQP010004482.1, on the reverse strand, counting down.
TGTGAGATATGTGAAGGAGAAGAAGAAGAATATTCAGATTATGGTTATTATACGTGCAATGTGTGTAGCGTCACAATACATGTTAGATGTCTATTGGGATCTAATCCGTTTATCAAGAATGGTGAAAGCATCGTAATTGGAAGGGGGACGTTTCTTATAATTACCAACAACCGTTTCACTCGACCAATTTGCACGGTGTGCAAAAAATGTTCCCCTCACACAATGGCTTTCTCCACATCATTTGGAATGATATTTTGTTCCACGTCTTGTATATACAACTTAGGAAAATGTTATTTTGTTCCACGGTATGAATTGCATTTTTTAATAGTAACTAATAATCATATACTTTATATACACTATAGCAACGCTAACTACTGTAATTATACCATTGGAACATATTATTGGTGTGAAAAATGTTTCCTAGGGTACCACAAAGAGTGTCTCGAATCTCCACCTCAGATCAAGGTCCCATATCATCCCAAACATCCTCTCCAACTTCATATTATTCAATGGGACGACAAGCTCAAGTGGTGTAATTGCTGTGGAGAAAGCTTTGAAGATGACAGTTTATATTACATGTGTTCTGTATGTGATTTTAATTTTCATACTATTTGTGCAGTGAAACAAAACATCATTTCTATAAACTACCCAAAAAGACACGACCATACCCTCATCTACTTTCATTTGTGTATTGGGTGATGACAAGTGTTTCATTTACATATGACAAAAATGGTAAAAGCATTATAATTGGAAAGGTGACTTTTCTTATAATTCCCAACGACCGCTTCACTCGACCAATTTGCACGACTGAAAGAACATCTTTATCCACATTATATGGGTTTCTATTTTGTTCCACGAACTGTGTACACCTTTTCCGAGAAAAACGGTATGAAGTGCATTTTTTAATAATAGGCCTGTCTAATAGAACGTGTAATTAAAGTAGTCGAATAAGATCCCTAATATAAAAATAAAAAATAAGAATTTTTAAAAATATATAAATAAATTATAGTAAAAGCTTTAAATTTTGTATATATATATATATTGCTAAAATTAAAGCTTATAATTTCAAAAAAAATATCAAACGGAGTTTTCATTTTGACTGAAAACATGAAACGAAGTTATTAACTTCAAAAGTTATTTCATTAGATCGTTAAATTTATTATTAATTTTTTTTTTGAACAAGATCGACGGCCTGTTTAACAGTAACTAATATTCTTATACTGTACATACGCTATAGCAAGGCTAGCTACTGTAATCATATTTGCTTCACGACTGGAACATATTGTTTGAATATCAAAAGCGGAGGAGGAATCGTAATGACGCACTGACCGGGTATTTATGGAGTATGTGTCTCTTCAGTATCGTCGGGACTGATAATAAGACAAAATTATATGATTCATAAGTATCTCAGTGATCTTTTGTATAGTTTATAGTTTGAGGTTTTTATTTCTCTCTTTTTTTAAAAAAAAAGATACTTCTAAATCTTTTATATGAGTGTAGAACATAGAAAAATTGTCAAAAATACCACTTTCCTTATACTATTTTTTACGTTTACCTTAATCACATTTATCCTTATTTTTAAGAAGAAAAAACACATTTATAATCCTTGGGTTAATTAATCTAAGACTTAGGGTTTAGAGTTGAGGGGTGGAGTGGATGAGGTAGGGTTTAAGAATGTAAAATATAACATTCTAATTTTTTTTTAAATTACCTCTTTCGATTTTTTCATGTTTACCATATTATTGGTATCACTTTTCATTTTTACCTTTATTAAATAGATATTTTCCATTTTAAGATGTAATTTTAAAAAAAATTAATTAGAATCCTAAATTTTATATTTCTAAACCCTATCCCACCATACCCCACCCCTCAACTCTAAACTCTAAGTCTTAGATTAATTAACCCAAATGTTATAAGTGTGTTTTTTCCTCTTGAAAAATAAGACTAAAAATAATTAAGATAAACATGAAAAGTGGTAGTAGAATGTGGTATTTTTGACAATTTTCCCTTTCTTTTCTTACGAATAAAAAAAACAAGATTCTCGTAAAATTTTTTTATACAAAACAGAAATGTATATAGGAAATTTTCATCTTTACCACATTGTTGGTACCTTTTTCATTTTTATCTTCATTAAAGGGACACTTTCATAAATATCATTTTTTAAAAAGATAATTTTTTTTAAAAATTAATTAGAATCCTAAAGTTTACATTCTTAAACCCTATCTCCACTCTCCCCCAACTCTTTACTCTAAACCCCCTGTCTTAGATTAATTAACTCAAGGGTTATAAGTGTGTTTTTTTCTCTTAAAAAATAAGGATAAAAGTAAATAAGGTATTTTTGAAAAGTGGTACAATGAAAGTGATATTTTTGACAATTTCTCAATGTATATTACTTGGTACCTAGAGTGAGAAATCCAAACAAGTATTTAAACTACAATACTTTGCGTCAGAGGTTTTGTTATTCTAGTTTTCTATCCTTCGAAAATGGAATAATTATTATGTGGCTATATTATATTATATATATACTATATAAAATTTGAGGTTATAAACCATTGAAAATGTCCACGTAAGATTTTAAACTTCCAATCATAATAGGGAATTTACATGTTTACCACATTATTGGTACCAATTTTCATTTTTACTTTTATTAAAGAGACATTTTCATAAATACCATTTTTTTAAAAGAATTTTTTTTTTCAAATTAATTAGAATTCTAAATTTTACATTTATAAACCCTACCCCACCCTTCAACTCTAAACGGTAAGTTTTAGATTAATTAACCCAATGGTTATAAGTGTGTTTTTTTTTTCCTCTTAAAAAATAAGGGTAAAAGTGACTAAGGTAAAAATGAAAAGTGGTACAAGAAAAATGGGATTTTTGACAATTTTCCAATCATAATATGAAAAATCAATATTTTAGTTTATTATTTTCAAAAATGTCAATTTTTTTTTTAAAGTTATTTATTTCAAAATTAAATAAAAAGAAATATCATATATGGTCAATGAACAAATTTAAAATATTATAAATACATTAAATTAACCTATGTAATAATAATTCAAATTTAATATGAATTTAACAAATGGAAAAATTTACAAAAGTTATTTATTTTCAAAATAAAATAGGAATCAATATAAATTAACAAAATTAAAAACATTATAAATTAATTGTATCAATATATGTAATAATATTTCGAATTATAAAATTTAAAAACACTAATTAATTTAAAAATATAAAAGTTACACAGTTATAATTATAGAAATTTAAAACATTTAATTTTCAAATCTATACTATATAAAAGTTGAAACTATAAGTCATTATATAAAACTTTCTATATAGGATTTTAAACCACTAAATTCTATTGTTCAGTTCATCATTTTAAGGGAAATTGTCAAAAATACCACATTCCTACTAGAAAAATTGTCAAAAATATCATTTTCCTTGTACCAATTTTCATTTTTTTCTTAATCATTTTTACCCTTCTATTTTAAGAGGAAAAACACACTTATAACCCTTGGGTTAATTAATCTAAGACTTAGAATTTAGAATTGAGTAGTGGGGGTAGGGTGGGGTAGGCTTTAGGAATGTAAGATTTAAGATTTATTTTTTTTTAAATTACCTCTTAAAATAGTATTTATGAAAATGTCTATTTAACGAAGGTAAAAATGAAAATTGGTTCAAAATTGGTAAATTTGAAATTCTCCCTTCCTACTACCACTTTGGAAAATTGTCAAAAATACCATTTTCCTAGTACTATTTTTCATGTTTACCTTAATCATTTTACCCTTTATTTTAAGAGTAAAAAACACACTTATAAACTTTGAGTTAATTAGATTAAGACTTAGGATTTAGAGTTGAGGGATAGAGGTAGGGTGGGATAGGGTTTAAGAATGTAAAATTTAGGATTCTAGCTAATTTTTTTAAAAATTACCTCTTAAAAATGGTATTTATGAAAATATCTCTTTAAAGAAGGTAACAATGAAAAGTGGTACCACTAATGTGGTAAACATGAAAATTCCCCTACTACTTTTCATGTTTATGTTAATCGTTTTTACCCTTATTTTTTAAGAGGAAATAACACACTTATAACCTTTGAGTTAATTAATTTAATACTTACACTTTTACCCATATTCCTACTACCATTTTTTCACGTTTACATTAATCACTTTTACCTTTATTTTTAAGAGGAAAAAACACACTTATAACATTTGAGTTAAATAATTTAAGACTTAGGGTTTAGAGTTGAGGGGTGTGGTATGGTGGGGTAGGAATTAGGAATGTAAAATTTATGATCCTAATTAATTTTAAAATAATTGCCTCTTAAAAAAATGGGGAATTTTCATATTTACTAGATTATTGGTATCACTTTTCATTTTTACCTTCATTAAATAGACGTTTTCATAAATACCATTTTTAAGAGGCAGATCTTTTAAAAATTAATTAGAATCCTAAATTTTACATTCCTAAATCCTACCTTACCCTACCTCCACCCCTCAACTCTACACCGTAAGTCTTAGATTAATTAACCCAAGGGTTATAAGTGTGTTTTTTTCCTAAAAAATAAGGGTAAAAGTGATTAAGGTAAACATGAAAAGTGGTACTAGGAAAGTGGTATTTTTGACAATTTCCCTAAAAGATGGTAATTATGAAAATGTCACTTTAATAAAAGTAAAAATAAAAAATGATACCAATAATGTGTAAACATGAAAATTCTCTCATTTTAACTATATATTTTTCAATGTCAATATTTTCAACAAACAAAAATCAAAAAACCAAAATTGATACTGTAAACTAAAAATATGTGATTTCAAAAAAAAAAACTAAAAATATGTAAGATAACTTAATGGATGGTAACTATTATAGAATTAAGTGGAAGGTGATATTAGTAACTTAAATTATCAATATATTAAATAACCTAATGATAATTGTTATCTATAAGAATGGAAAATCAAAATAAAAAGTAAAATTAACAAAAACAGAAAAGAAATTATGTATTAAAACAATATATCTTAAGATATGTCAAGTTTTTTAACAAAAATTATAATATGATATAATAGCAGAATGAAAAATCTAAAGCAAAAGATAAATAAAAACATAAATAGGAACATATGTCATATAAGTATAATGAATTAGAGGTATTTAATTTATATAGTAATATAAAATAGAAAACTAATGCAAAAATAGTTAAAATGACAAGGAAAAAACAATTGATATAAATAATAAGATTTGTTCTTTAAAAGTATTTTTTTTACTTATTCACTAAAATCAAAATTGCAAATAACGACATAATAATTTTTCCCCATATTTTTCAAAAAGTAGATAGCAAGCATCTAGGCCTCAATTTTTATTATATATAGTATTTCCGGCTTCTCTTATCCACTAAATCAATAGAAGATTGTCAAGTCTTTCATTGATAAATAAAAAAATATAAAAAAAAATTGTGATCATTCATTCTAATTTTTTGTGCTTGTTTCTCAATATGGGAAGATAAAAACACTATTGATGCTGTTTGAAATAACATTTTCTATTACAATTGTAAATTTTCAACACCTTAAATTTATGTTAAAATCGTCATTCATTGTTACTTTGTCAGAAATTACATAAACTTCACAGCTTTCTTTCATTCTATGTGTGCATCAAACATGGTATAAGCAGAGTATTAAATTGTCTACTGAATTTAAATACTATGTGTTAAATATAAGTTTTTAATTTACAACTGAGCAAAAAAATATAAGCGATGTGCATAGCCATTCAAATATCCGAAAGAGCATATACTAAAAACATTGTTATATTGGTATAAACTTACTACAATGATTGTACTGGATCATACTCACTTTGAATGACTACAACTTAAGTTTATCTTATCTTCTAAATAGAAAGTCGTCATTCGACAGTGTCAACATCGTGAAGGCGACCAGTAAAACAACACTGTTAATAGACAAAAAAATGAATCTAAAAAAAATCATTAATTGGAATCTAGTTACAGAAAAAACTTATTTGGATATTTATATAGAATAGCAACAATAAAATGAGCAATCACTTGAAAAAATGATAGGAAGAAAAAAATCTCTTATTATAATTTATTTTTAATAAAAAAGTTGGACATTAAAAACCATTTTATTTAAAACTACTCAAGTCATAATATTTAATAAACCAGTCTAAAACACAGAGCAGAAGTTGTCATAGAGAACAACAAGGACCCACCAGCAACTTCATGAGAAGGAGCAGATGGTTCGACACTATGGAAGTGTTGTGTTGTTCTAGGATTCAAATGGCTAACTAAGATACATTTAGTTATGGAAGACATTTATCGTTAAGAAGTATATTTACTTATAAATTTAAAATGCATCCTATCAATTAAAAAAAAAGAATTCACAAATTTATTTATTTATCACCAATTTAAAATTGTTAGAAGCAATATTTATTCTGTTTTTACGCGTTTTATATTAAAAACTAAGTAATTAGGATATTATGAGATAAACCTAAAAGTCTGGCAATGTACATTTTTCAGAAAAAATAGTGATCATTAACATCAAAATAAACTACATGATAACTTCTTATAAATTTCTAATTTAATTCACCAATAAAGGTTATAAGAAATGCTCTTATGGCTGTGATTGAGGATTAGAAACTCGAGAATAAAAGTGTCATCACTATCTTGTCATATATGATTATTATTTCCATCAAAAGTTAGAGAAAAAATTTCTGTAAATAAAAAACGTAAGATTTCCATTTCAGTAAAGGGATTAACGTAATTATTTGTTCATTGATAATGCAATTTTTTAATAAAACTACTATATTAGGTTTCCACAATGTTTTTAAAAAAGTTTAATCCTAATCTTCATAGAATCTAATCGAATAAGCTATTATGAATCAAATCTAAAAATTGGGTAATCTGCAACTTTTTTGGAAAGAAAATCATTAAAAATAAATAAAAATATGGTGATCTAATTCATTGACAAAGAAATATAATTCATTCTTACGAAAATTTAATGAAGCTATCAATATTACATAAAATTAAAGATGATCTCGCATGAATTCTACTGAAGAAATATATATTTAATAACATTTTAAATAACATATATGTAAAAAACATATAAAGAGATTTATAAATAGCTTTTTAATATATATATAATATTCATAAATAATAGTGACGTTAAGTATAGTATAAGCAATAACAACAAAAAATAGTATGAAGAATATTCAATATATATTCATCAATCAAAGAATATAACAAACTAAAAAACAATGAAATTTTGACACATTGCTAAAGATACTCTCACCAGAGATGCCTTTTGGCAGTGGGAAGTTGATGCAGACTAGCGGTTTAACCATGATGAACCAGAAGCTATTTGGGAAGAAATGAAGCAACTATTGCATGAAGAGTATGTTGAAAAAGGTGCAAAGGAGTTATGGAGTGAATGTCGGGTTTCTAAAAATCCAGAGCCAAGGCGACTAATATTGGCGACAAGGCCAAACCGAAAGGACCAACCCAAGAAGAATCTCGTCCCAAAGCCAATTCAGGAATCTCATATCCTACCAAGGTAAGACTCTAAAATCCCAAGAGAGGATGAAACCTAACTTGCTCTATGTTGGTGCAGGTTATACAATTTCGAGTTCGAAACCTTTTCAAGAGGGAGGAAATGTTACGGCCCTCAAATCCAAGGTTCTACCAGAGATCAACCAAACCTTCCAAATCAGCCACCTATGAGACCACAAGGACAAAGGTTCAGTAAACGGATGATATCTTAAGAACCGGAACGGCTTTAGATGTGAAACCAATTTTCACGGATCATACACTCATAAAGAAAAGCTAAAGTGAGATTCTGAGGCTGTATAAGTAACATTGGTTGGGGCTCGTGATTGCAGATCTATGACCACCATTCCTTTCACCATTTAATAAATACATTCTTTTCATCTCTAGTTTCTGTCTTTTGATTTTCTTACTCTCTAAAACGTCTACTTTCTCTATATTGGCAGGACTAAAAGTCTAGATTCCTCTGTTCATGTTTTCTACTTCCACTGTAGCTTTAAAATCAGGAGAATGAATACTTCGATTGATCTCAGCTTCAGTGAATTCCTTTGTTCATCTTTTCAGATTCGGTGACGTTCCTTCGTCTCTCACCGGACTGAAGTCCTTGTTTTTCCTGAAACTCCAATATCAATGGCTCCATTTCTGGTGTGTATAAAAGGTAAGGGTTAGAAAATTTATGTTCGTTGTTAAACCTAACTGTCCAAACTCTGGGGTATACAACTCAATATTCTAAGGATGTTAAATGAGTTCATAGATGTAGGGTTAGTATGGCCATGTTAAATATTTAAAGCAATGAACCATGTATTTTAATAACAGGGCTGAAATGGGCCGGTTTTAGTTAACCCAGAGTTAAATAAGGGCTAAGTTTTTTCTTAACCTCAAACGTTAATCGACATTGTTCCAACGTTTTTCTTTAACTCACATATATTTTTCTTCTTGGCTTAATCTTCTCTTCATATCTTTCTCTTCTTAAAGGATCTTCGTCGGTTAAACCAACCAATGACGATGGTTCCTCGATTACTTGCGTTGGTAGGTTTTCAAATTGATTTATGGATCAACGCCGAATGAGTTATTGTTATCCAGTTTCCGAAGATGCTGATTTCACAAACCATTCACATTGGCGTATAAGAGAAAGAATCAAAGCTAGAGAGATTTCGTAATGCTCGTCCATCCTCTAAACCTCTGGTTCCCAAGAGTTCACCACAGTTGTATGAGTATCTGAAGCAGGTGGTGGCCTTTCCTCAACCTACCTCCGACCATTTTTAAAACCACACAGCCTCTCAAACCTCTAGAAGATCTGATGCTCATCTCCCATGTATTGCACCTCCAGTCCACATTTTTAAAGGAGCTTTATCATCCCTGCAATTCTTGGACCGAGAATATTTGTATCCATGACTACTCTCCTCTGCAAATGGATACCTTACGCCCTGCTTACCATGACCTTCAGAAAATATTGAAGACAAAGATGGAGATTATAAACTCCACAATAACAATATTGGTCTCACTATAGTTTATAAAATCTAAAACTGAAAAATATCTCATCTCAAACTCTGTACTTTTACTACTGAGCAAAAACATCAGAACCATCATAGCTAGGGATGGCAAAATGAAAGCTTGCCCGTGGGCCTGGCCTGTAAAGACCCAATGCGGGGAGGGATTGGGCTCAAATTTTACGGCCCGTTTGATAGCGGGCCTCGAGGGCATAACATGCGGCGGTATTGGGCGGTAGCGGGTTGGGCCAGAGCGGGATGCGGGACAAAATGGGTGGCCCGCTAGACTTTTCTCATGTCTTTTCTTTGGTGGTGAGTGGTGTGCCGATGACGAGAAGAGAAGAGGGAAGCTTGGTTTCTGGTTCTTGAGTCGGTAATCAGAGAAGAGGGAAGCTTGGTTTCTGGTTCTTGAGTCGGTAATCAGAGAAGAGGGAAGCTTTTTTCTTGTCTCTGTTTCTTCAACCTCTCACCGACAAAAGAAGATGAGAGAAATCAGGACTACAAAACCGATCATTTCCGGATTCTTTTCTTCATCGATCTGTCAACTTCAATCCATCAACTTCGATCCATCAGCTTATGATTGATTTTGGTTTATTTTCGGTGAAGTTTCATATTGATTATGATTTTGATTTTGCTCTTGATCGTGTTGCAGAGAATTTGAAGCATGGTTGTGCTTACCCTTCATATTGATGCACTCAGACTCAGGTAATGATAGATATGTCGATTGCATTTTATTTACCTCTTTTTGTCTCTCATAAAGTTTTTGTCTTTGTTCTCATGGATGCCTCAACACCGGTGTGAGCTCTCGTCAGGTAAAGCGCGTAGCCATCATCCATAAACTCTGCTCCCGGAGGGAAGACCTGCCACACCAGACTCCTGGTATGGTTTTCGTTTTGTAGGTGTTTTATGTGCATGTAGACACATGGGTTTGGTTGAAGATGGGTTAGTTATTTCAACTCCATGTTTATTGATTTCTCAATAACGCCTCAAATAGAGCATTGTGGCTGTATGGTGGATTTACTATCCCGTGCTGGACTTTTAACAGAAGCTGTTGAGTTTATATGGGCCACTTTGCTTGGAGCTTCGAAGGTTTACAAGAATGTGGAGGTTGGTGAGCTTGCTCTTGAAGAGCTGGTCAAGCTTGAACCAAGGAACTAAAATAGATTGGTTGGTTGTTTTCTAATGTTTAAGTGAACTAAAATATATTGGTTCAGCATGGTTGTAGTGCCGTTTCACATGGAGTAATCTTGCATCTGTTTATATCACATATATGTGTTTTTTTTGGTTCACATTGAGTAATCTTGCGTCTCTTTATATCTTCTTCATACAAAGGAAAAGGAGATTCTGCAGAGACTTTATGAGAAGCAGGGGAAGATCATTGATGACTCTCCATGAGTCTACAACACGTCAATGTATGAAAGGGGATTTGCTCTTGATTGCTCAAGGTAAGTCTCTCGTAAAGATGCTTGATTAAAAGAATCGTTTAACTTTAGATAGTCTGATAGTTTATATAATTGAATTTTCTTATAATACATGAGTTCATGACCAATGGAAAATAAGCAAATAATTTGTATAATTTTAAAAATTACATAAAAATAAAACAAAACCCAAGTCCCTAACCCGAAAAAAAAACGACGCAGCAACTCCTTCAAGCTAAAAAAAAAACAGTTTCTAACGACAAAGAGAGAAAGAGATGAGTTCAAGTTTTGATCCAAATTTTGAGCCATTGAATACAATGGATTTAGAGTCTCAGCAACTCCTTGGAGCTCTTTCAGCAGCTGCTAAGGCTGATGATGGTCCATCTGATGGAGCTAAAAATAAGCAAGGAAGCAAAAGAAGGTTTATTGAAGTTACCGATGATGAAGATGATAGTGATGTTAAAATCAGTCCTCCACATATCAATAAACCAATGGAGCCATCATCTCTAATGCTCTCGGGTGAAAAATTTAAAACTCTTATACCCTCCACTAATCTTCATACCATTCCCCATTTAATGAAAACCTCAAATAAATCATTCCAAAGCGATCAAAACTAAACCCAAACCCCCCCCTTATGGATCAGTGAACCCATGGGTAAATATTTAAATTCTATATGTTTCAAATTCGAAAAAAATATTTTAAAATCGTTTTTTAATCATATTTTGATGATTTTCGGAAAAATATGAAAAAACTGTTTTTTTTTTTATTTTTGAAATATTTTTATCAAATTCTATAAATCAAATAAAAAATATTGACGTTTCGAATTTAATTTTATGATTTTTCGTTTGATATATAAAATTAGAAGAAAAAAGTGAGGACATTTTAGCTTTAAATTTTTCACCCGAGGGCATTAGAGACGATTTCTCTAAACCAATGTCACAGTCTACTCTAGATGGTGGAATTGGATCATCTTCAAAGGCGAGTAAAAGCAAAACCAAATCTGTTTTGTTTACCATCCGTGGGGGCAGAAAAAGTTCCAAGTTGACACAAGGCAATGGTAAGAATAATGCGGTCCATGACGAGTCAAGCCAACCACAGAAGAAGAAGAAGATTCAAGAGGAGCAGGTCGATTTGGAAGGTGAATCAGAAGATGGCAAATGGATAATCAGAAAGAGGCCATGCATTGGTCTGATGTGTGGGTAGATTTTTCTAAGATTCGAAAAGCCAATGGTGAGGAGAAAGCTAAATGCAATCATTAGAAGAATGAGAATGCATGGAGCTCCCATTCGCACTGAACAGCTGGTTTGAGAAGGCATCGTGATAGATGCAAACTTTATCCAAGGAATCTCCGAAACAAATGCTGAAGCCAAATTTGCAAGTGGTAAGTATGATCATGTTTTGTTCAGGCAGCTGGTGACGAAGACTATAATTCAACATGATCTACCTTACTCTTATGTTGAGTATACGAAAGTCAAAGAGACCTGGAAGTACTTGAATGCTGATGTTAGATTCATTTGCCGTAACACAACTAGAGCAGATGTCTATCGTTTTTATGAAAATGAGAGAGAGACTAGTCTTCCTGGAAGAGTAAGCTTCACTTCTGATTTATGGTCATCATTGAAACGTGAGGGTTATATGTGTGTGATAGCACATTACATTGACCAGAATTGGAAGCTGAACAGTAAAATACTGACGTTTTGTGCTCTTCCACCGCCTCATACATGTATGAATGTTGCAATGAAGCTTCTTGAATCAATGGAAGAGTGAGGACTAGAAAAAAATGTTCTCTCTCACATTAGATAATGCTACAAGTAATGATTTAATGCAAGATATTGTGAAATCTCAGCTGCTTTTGAGGAATGATTTGTTGTGTGGAGGTGAGTTTTTTCATGTCAGATGTGCAGCTCACATACTTAATCTCATTTTGCAAGATGGCTTGAAGGTTATTAAAGACTCTTTGCACAAAGGTAGAGAGAGTATTAAGTATGTAACAGCATCAAAGACGCGTGGGATGATGTTTGGAAAATGTGTGGATGTTGCTGGTATAAAGGAGAATGCTGGTTTGTTAATGGATGTGTAGACAAGATGGAATTCGACATTCTATATGCTTGAAAGAGCCTTTCCGTACCATGAAGCATTTGTTAAGTTGGAAATATATTATAGGAGAAACTATAAGTTTTTACCTACAGATGAGGAATGGGACAGAGTTGCGAATATATGTGTTTTTCTTGAACCTTTTGCTAAGATTACTAGTTTGATGTCAGGTTCAAATTACCCAACATCGAACTTGTATTTCTATCAGGTATGGAAGATACATAATTGGCTCCAGGTAAATGAGGGTAACAATGATGAGGTTGTCCGAAACATAGCACATCAAGTGATAAAATTCCTAGGAGACAAAACAAATTCTCTTAAGGCTAGTAGTCCAAACATGGATTTCAAATCAACCAGAAAACAATAAATGTAACGAACCCACAAATATAAGACCAACTGTCATTCAAAAAATTATGACATGTCAAACTAAAGCTAACAACAATTTAGACATCTACTGTTTGGAAACACGTCTTGTAACTAATGAAACATGAAAAAAGTTATGTTCTTGTCTAAAAACATAATGTATTTTCATTAACATTTACAAACAGCACTTACTATCAAGCTATATAATTTTTTGTTTATTAGTTATGTAGATACAATGGGACTAATCTGCACGTATAGATAGAAGTGATTATCACTGAGAACTGGATAGAATTCCGGAGAAGGTATTTCTCTCAAGGACTCAGACGTTCCCCATGATGTTGAGAATAGTTTGCATCAGACATTCTCATCACCTATATTATAAGCCGGTAAGTCTGCAGTAAGGATCAGATTTGTTGATAGTTTATTCACGGATGGGATTGGCTTTATGAGAGAGTGACCTACATATTCAAAGCTCATCTATTTATTTTGTGTAAATAACGAACATCACTGGTTAATCTGAGGACATACTTATTACCTCTTCGAAAACCACTTGGAGACTGAATTGTTCTTTTGTCAAGAGTCATAGATCCAAAGCATTGCTGATGAGTGTAGCCACAAGACATAAATACACCTCTGGGAATTAGTGTTGCTACTAAGTCCTGAGGTATTAACTCGAGCGTATGGACTTTTCAAATTTAATAGTTATTGCTGCTACCAAGTCATGGTCATCTCTTTTTACAGAGAAGGTGATTCTTTTACCTATAAATAAAAACAAATACATAAACGGATTCAAACATATGCATATTACAAAAGACATACCAAAGTTCATACATTTACATGAGGACTAAATCAGCACAACCTCATCTTTCTTACACAAATATGGTGCATTCTACAGACAATCAACATAGAGATAAGTAGCCATAAGCAAGTTAATACTTTCCAAAATCGATTCAACAGTTTGAACATAGATCGAAAAGCATGGAAGATCTCGATTCTTAAATTGAAAGAAAAATACTTACCAAGTGATTAGTAATCCCATAAACAGATATCAAGCTTGCGATGGCGAGAATCAATATCAACGCTCCTTCCTCTCACCCACCATCCCTCCTCCAAACTCCGCACCACTATCATAACCTGCGATGCCCGCTCCTAATTCCGCCTCGTCACCTCTGTTTTCACAAACTAACCCTTCACTTCCATCTCCTCCACAACACCCAAAGCTCTCTTCCCATCTCTCGTCTCCCTCTCCTTTAGCTTCAAGCAGCTTCAGTGGGTTAATCTAGAATGCGATGAGATCTATTAAATGCTCGATAGTGGGAGGAGTGCGGTAACTACGTAAAGGCTCAGGGTAAAGTATCCATTAATGGAAGAAGACGTTTTGGTGAGGTGATTCATGGCTTTCGACATAGGCACAAAAGTTGGAATCCGAGACGACAATGACAAGATACCTAATATTTTGTGGGCTAATATCATACAAAGTCCATACATAAAAAATTAAGATAGATTTCTCATAAAGTCAAGCTGAATGTAATGCCATGTGGCAGAAATTGCTCCTTCATTTCTAATTGATGTGTCAACATGAAGAGTGAGAGATGTCTACTGTATTGTTATAGATTTATTGTCTCATTACTGTAATTCCTTTGCATACAAAAATTAAAATACTTTTTAATATGTCCAATAGATAAACTTTAAAGTATTTTCCAGCTGGAATAACCCTGAGAAAAAAAAACACAATATCTTGTGAGAAAGTAATTGACCAAAATGGAAAGATAAAACCTATTTTAAGTAATTTACTAATTTCAATTGAAAGGAGACAGGGGCCGCGCCTACTCTTCTATTAATTTAATTAATTAAAAAGAAAACGGAAAACTTTCCCGTCTCCTCTTTCTCTCCTTCTCCTCGAAATCATTGCAGTTATCGTCGTCGTCGGGATTCAAACCTAACGACGGCGACGGTTAACAACATCGGAGGAGTTGGTGGTGGTGGTGGTGGCTCAATCTACATTCAAGGAGCGTTTTAAATTTCTCAATTCGAGACATTCTTCATCGGAATTCCCGATCATCGTGCTTCCCCATGGATTTGTCGCTTCTGTTGGTACATACATTCATCCTCTCTCTCTCTCTCGTTTTGATAATTTAACCTTTCTCGATGATGATTTATCTTTGTTCATTTGTTAAAGCTGCAAACTTTCTGGGTGGAAGGTACAAATTAGGGTTTGATCGATTTGGGTAAGTTGGTTTGTAGCAATGTCGTTCAAGAACATAGTGTTGGTCCCAGTCAAAGCATAAAATAGAACATAAGAACAATTGTTTGTTTGGTAGTTAAGACTACCTATTTCTGGTTTTCTCATTAGATTAAATAGAGAAGCAATAACGTGCTTTGGAGTTCAACTCCTACAAACTAGGAAATGGGAAATATGGAAGAGGTGGTTCCTTAACACAAGGATGACCAAGTCTCTTCTTATTATGCTTGAAACACTTAAACCGAAATATTGAAATAAAACGTTGGAGTTGGTTTACTCCATATACTTGCGGTTAGGGATCTTGGTACGTGTTGATATCCTCCGGTTTGGTTCTGGTACGTGATTAGCAACATCGGTAGCTGCATCATTACTCCCGTCCCCAAGAGAAATCTTGTCCTCAAGATTGAAATCTGGAAAACTCTGCTTAAGTTGATTGAAATCCTCCCAGGTTGCATCTTCCCTTGGTAATCCTTGCCATTGAATCAACGCTTCCTTTGATGGAGTTCCTGCTTGTTGAGAGTAACGTTCCTGAAGTTTCTTTTCTGGTATGAGGCGAAGGAGTCCGTTGGAGCGAAGTGGTGGTAAGATTCCCGACGTCGGTGTAGTATCACCAATCCGTTTCTTCAGCAGGGAGACATGAAAGACTGAGTGAACACGAGTACCTTCGGGTAATTTCAAACGGTAAGCGACAGGACCAATACGAGCTTCAACTTGGAAAGGCCCAAAGTATCTTGTAGACAGCTTCTGGCACGTACGTTTAAAGATGGTGTGTTGACGGTAGGGTTGCAGACGAAGGTAAACCCAGTCGCCAACTTCGTGAGTAACATCTCGTCGTTTCTTGTCAGCTACTTGTTTCGTCCTGTTACCAGCCTTGTCGAGATTCCGTTTGAGGTCTGAAAGGAGCTCATCTCGTGCTGCCAATTGCTCATCCAATTCCAGAATCGGTGTACTTCCTATTTCATATCGTAACAGTGGTGGTGGTTCGCGACCAAAGACGGCTTTGAATGGAGACATACCGGTAGAGGCGTGATAAGTAGTATTATACCAGTACTCCGCCCACGGAAGATAGGTATTCCACTGTTTGGGTTGGTGATGTATGAAGCAGCGCAGGTACTGCTCAATGATGCGATTGACGACCTCTGTTTGTCCGTCGGTTTGAGGGTGATAAGCCGACGACATGCGAAGTTGTGTACCTGACAATCGCCACAATTCACGCCAA
Source organism: Moricandia arvensis (assembly GCA_905132765.1). Taxonomy (NCBI): domain Eukaryota; kingdom Viridiplantae; phylum Streptophyta; class Magnoliopsida; order Brassicales; family Brassicaceae; genus Moricandia; species Moricandia arvensis. The sequence goes on along the minus strand of CAJHQP010004482.1, from coordinate 34,698 downwards.
AAAGTACTTACGAAGATTGGATCACGATCACTGACAATGGATTTGGGGATGCCATGTAGTTTGACGATGGACTCAATGAACTTAGCCGCCACTGACTTTGCTGTATAGGGATGAGCGAGTGGGATGAGGTGAGCTGATTTTGTTAAACGGTCCACCACAACCATTATAGAAGTGTGATTATCAGAACGCGGTAGTCCGTCGATGAAATCCATAGATAAATCTTCCCATATCTGATTAGGGATCGGTAAGGGCTGTAGTAGACCTGCTGGTGAGAGACTTTCATACTTGGCTCGTTGACAAATATCACAGGCAGCGACATGCTCACGTACAGACTTGTGCATCGATGGCCAGAAGAATTGCTGTGATAATCGCTTGAATGTGCGCAGCACTCCAGAATGACCTCCTATATTAGAATCATGGTGTTCTTTCAACAAGGAAGTGATGAGAGATGAACCTGGTGGCACAACGATGCGATTGTTATAGCATATCAGACCGTTGCGGCGGTTGTAGGGTTGCCCTGGAGCGCTATCAGCCAGACTCCCAAGTCGTTTTAGGTAAGGGTCTGATGCTGTCATTGACCGCAGTGTCTCCCAAAAGTCAGTGCTCTGAGTGGTGATGCTGTGTAAGCAAGGACTGTCTTTGCGCCTTGAGAGAGCATCGGCCGCAGCATTGGCACAGCCTGGCTTGTAAGTAATTTCATAATCATAACCCAAGAGCTTTCCCATCCATTTTTGTTGCTCAGGCGTGAGCACTCTCTGTTCCAGAATGAAACGCAGACTTTTCTGATCGGTTTGTATGGTGAATCTGCGGCCTAGAAGATATGGTCGCCACGTACGGATCGCAATCACTATTGCAAGCATCTCTCTAGCATATGTGGACCAGGTCTGTTTTGCTACGCCCAATGCCCTGCTCATGAATGCAATTGGTTGTCCTTTCTGAGACAATATGGCACCAATGCCTTCGCCGGAGGCATCGGTTTGGATGACGAATGGTAAGGAGAAGTCTGGTAAAGCAAGTGTTGGTGTGCTTGTCATGGCACTTTTGAGGTCCGTGAATGCTGATTCCGCCACGCCGGTCCATTCAAACTTTCCCTTCTTCAACAGATTCGTCAACGGCCGTGCAATGATACCATAGTCTTTGACAAATTTCCGGTAATACCCAGTGAGACCGAGGAAGCCTCGTAGTTCGGTGATGGATGTTGGCGGGGGCCAGTCGATCATAGCCTTGATTTTGGACTGATCAACTTTGACTCCAGCTCCTGATATGATATGCCCCAGGTATTCCAGTTCTTCGCGACCAAATTCACACTTCTTTTGCTTGACAAACAGCTTGTGTTTTTGCAGGAGATCGAAGATGATCCGTACGTGTTCGAGATGATCCTGCCATGTGCGACTGTAAACCAAGATATCATCGAAGAAAACGAGAACAAACTTACGTAGATGTTCTCGGAAGACTGAATTCATGAGTGATTGGAATGTGGAGGGGGCATTGCATAGACCGAAAGGCATCACCATATACTCGTAGTGTCCGTTATGAGTACGGAAAGCTGTTTTTGGTATGTCCGATGGGTGAACCCGAACCTGATGATAGCCGGCTGTCAAGTCCAATTTGGTGAAGATGGTGGCTCCGTGGAGTTCATCCAACATATCTTCCACTGTTGGTATTGGGAATCTGTCTTTAATGGTAGCCGCATTCAGAGCACGATAGTCTGTGCAAAATCTCCATGACCCGTCTTTCTTCTTCACCAAGAGTACAGGCGACGAGAATGGACTTGAGCTGTTGCGGATGAAGCCAGTTTTGAGCATCTCATTGACTTGTTTTTCGATTTCCTCCTTCTGGAAATGAGCATAACGATATGGCCTGACATTAACCGGATCTGAACCTTCTTTCAAGGTGATGTGATGCTCGATCTCTCGTACCGGTGGTAACGTCGTTGGTGTTTTAAAAATCTCGTTGTATTGCTGCAAAAGTGTGTTCATCGCTTCAGGGATCATCGTCTTGATCGTCGGCGTGTTCTGAATACGCAGAGCAAAACAGGCTTGCCCCAATTGGGCCTCTCTTGCTACCTCATTGGACTGGGCTTGTGTAATAACTCCTTTGTTGAGGCCCTGAATTCTTGCTCTCTGGCCGGCCCACGTGAATTCCATTGTTCTCTCTTTCCAATCACACAGAGTTGGGCCCAATTGTGATAACCATTGTATTCCCAAGACGACGTCGAGTCCAGTTAAGGGAAGTACGTAGAGGTCAACGGTGAAGGTCAAGTTGTTAATCGATGTCGACACTGCCCGATAAACTCCGGTACACCGGAGAGGGTGTCCGTCGGCGACTCGTACCTTGAAAGCTTTGGTTGGTGATATCGACAAGCTCAACCTATGGGCCATCTTATCACTGATGAAATTGTGGGTAGATCCGCTGTCTATCAAAGCTACCAACTTCTGACCCTTGATTCTCACCGGCGTTCTCAGTGTTTGTGGTGTATCCCAACCGGTCAGAGCTTGCAAGGTAATCTCTGCTTCTTCGACCTCTGATGATTCTTCGTCCTCTTCTTCTTCATCCTCTTCCCCCACCATGAGCAGCAATTGGGATTTCTGGCATTTGTGTCCCGGAGCGTACCTCTCGTCGCAACTGAAACAAATACCCAGACTTCGTTTCCGTTTAAGCTCTTCCCAGCTCAATCTTTTAGGTTTTGCTGGATTTGCGTCCCGAGAATTGGTATTGTTGCTCTCGTTTGGCGATGGTGGTGGTGTATGCGAGCTTCGGACATTTCGATTGGTAGCAGAAGAGAATCTCCTACTACGTTGGAGCTGCTCATCACGCATCCGAGCCAGTTCCACGGTCGCCTTCAATGTCTTCGGCTGAAACATCCTAATGCTGTCAGATATGGAATCTCTGAGACCACCGATGTATGTCCCAATAAGTGCTTTCTGCGTCCATCCGGACACCTTGTTTTGGAGCCTCTCGAACTCTCGGTGATACTCTCTCAGGTTACCGGTCTGTTGGATCTTGGAGAGAGCTTCATCAAAGTCTTCAGCAGCAGTGGGTCCGAATCGTGCCCATAGTTCGTCCACAAAGACCTCCCACGAAACCGAGATTCCCTCTTCTTCGAGAGCCTTCGAGGTAGCCTGCCACCACTCATTAGCCTCATCTTCGAGATGATACGAAGCAAAGCTGACTCTCTGTTCTGGTGGTATTTCCTGGTAGGCGAAGTATTGTTTCGCCTTGCTTATCCACGCTGTTGGATCTCCTTCTCGAAACTTAGGAAACTCAAGCTTCACATGCCGGCGATTGGTCCCGTTCATGAAGGAATGAGAATTCTCTCCCCTCTGCACGAAGGCAGATGGTGGATGGACCTCTGATCCCTTGGTCCCTTCACGATCACCCGTCCTCGTCTCCGCCGGAATACTTCCCTTCGGTGCAACCGAGCCGTCTTCACGGAGGCTTGACACCGCATCAGAAAGCATTTGTTTGAAGGAATCCTCCATTCCCCGAAACTTCGCTGTCATCTCCTCGTTGATTTTAGCAACCTCATCTTGCACCATTCCTAGACTCATTTCCAGGTCTGCCAATCTCTCTTTGTTGCTTGCCATAGCCTTAATATTACTTCAGGTTACAGCAACAAAAATGCTCTGATACCAATTGTTGGTCCCAGTCAAAGCATAAAATAGAACATAAGAACAATTGTTTGTTTGGTAGTTAAGACTACCTATTTCTGGTTTTCTCATTAGATTAAATAGAGAAGCAATAACGTGCTTTGGAGTTCAACTCCTACAAACTAGGAAATGGGAAATATGGAAGAGGTGGTTCCTTAACACAAGGATGACCAAGTCTCTTCTTATTATGCTTGAAACACTTAAACCGAAATATTGAAATAAAACGTTGGAGTTGGTTTACTCCATATACTTGCGGTTAGGGATCTTGGTACGTGTTGATATCCTCCGGTTTGGTTCTGGTACGTGATTAGCAACATCGGTAGCTGCATCACATAGTGCGTGAGCTTAGGGGTCGTAACAAAGCCAATGGTAGACGAGGAAGGTCTCACATTGCTCCAGAAGGATCTTCTTCTTCTTGTTTAGAACAGAGCATTTGGGATGATTTGCCTACAGAGTTGCTTCTTGACATCATCCATCGAGTCGAGTCTGATCAGACTTCATGGCCGGGGAGGAGAGACGTTGTTGCTTGTGCATCGGTTTGTAAGGCCTGGAGGGAGATGGCTAAAGAAGTTGTCAAAGTTCCTGAGATCTCTGGTCTGCTCACTTTTCCAGTTTCATTAAAACAGGTTTATACTCTTGCAAAACAATTTTTGTTGTTACTGATGTGATGAGCTGAGAAACATTGGTTTCTTGTCTCAGCCTGGCCCTAGAGATGATCCGATTCAGTGCTTTATCAAACGGGAGAGAGCCACTGGGATATACCGTCTCTATCTTGGTCTAAGCCCTGGTAGTTTTACTTTTCTTACATCTTATGAATTTAGTTTGTGAGTCTTGGGACAATGTGTCATCTTAATGTCTGTATGGTTGCAGCTCTTTCCGGCGACAAGAGTAAGCTTTTACTCTCGGCTAAGAGAGTCAGGAGGGCGACTGGTGTGGAGTTTATTGTATCTTTGTCTGGAAATGACTTCTCCAGAAGTAGCAGTAATTGCATAGGGAAACTAAGGTACTTTGTGTCAGAATCTTCGTCTTGATTGCTTGATATCGTCATGCCAATTATGACTTTTGTTGTTTGTGTGGATAGATCGAATTTTCTTGGGACTAAGTTCACGGTTTACGAAAACCAGCCTCCTCCGGTTAATTCAAGAAGATCATCCAACCGGAAACTATCTCAAACCATGCGTGTGTCTCCATGGGTAACTTCATCTACTCATAGTTACAGCATGGCTTCAATCTTGTATGAGCTGAATGTCCTTAGAACCAGAGGTCCAAGAAGAATGCTATGTATCATGAACAGTATCCCAGTTAATTCTATTCAAGAAGGGGGACAGATTCATACTCCGACCGAGTTGTCAAACCTAGGAAGTAAGAAGAAGAGAGGGCCGATGGATTTCTGCTCAGGGAACTTGAGAGGAGAATCCCTCCTAAAGGAACCATTAGTCCTGAAAAATAAGTTACCCAGATGGCACGAGCAGCTTCAGTGCTGGTGTCTTAACTTCAAAGGACGAGTCACGGTTGCCTCCGTGAAAAACTTCCAGCTAATGGCAGCTGCTGCAGAAGCAGGGAAGGACATGAACATACCGGAAGAGGAGCAAGAGAGAGTGATATTGCAGTTTGGGAAGATAGGGAAAGATACATTCACCATGGATTACCGTTACCCGATCTCTGCATTCCAAGCTTTTGCCATTTGTTTAAGCAGCTTCGACACGAAGCCTGTCTGCGAATGAATGAACATATCAATGCTATGTTCTCTATTTGCAGTTGTTGTGTTAAATGAATGTACATACTTTCCTTCTTGGAGCAAACAATCCGATCTTTTTCCATTCAACTCCATCCACTTAATCATGTAATTAAAATGTAATTAACGTTTGGTTTAGACAAGATATGCCTTAAGTGTTTCTTTGGCAAGCAATCAGAAACGATAATCCTTTCAGGCTTTGATAAGGTGATAAGGTTTGGAATGTGTATACATCTAAGAAGGAGAGGATTGAAGAAAGAAGAGTTAATGATGAGCTGGACAAGTGACGGATATTCTGTTAACCAAATAAAGAGTTGTAAATAGAAGAATATAAATAGAGGTGTGAGACGGGAAGGGAACTTTTATTGAGTACATTGAGTCAGTTACAAGGGATACACAATTGAGAGGTTGTTTTCTTGTGGAGTCTTGGCTCAAGACGGATAGGGGATACACAATTGAGAGGTTGTTTTCTTGTGGAGTCTTGGCTCAAGACGGATACGTCTTGGGAGTTCTATTGTAACGACTTTACACTTTCTATCAATAAAGGAGTACTTTATTCTAATTGGTGCGTAGTTATCTCGACCGAACATCAGAATGACGAGAGAAGCGTATCAGAGAATCGGTGAAATCGATTCATCGTTAGTCGATATCCAAGGGAAATTCGAATTTCTCAATGACGGTTATCAACGGATCGTGACAGTGAACAAAGAAAACGAAGTGAAATTATAGAACGTCGATTCAAGACTAGAGAATGTCGAACAAAAGCTGAATTTCATAGATTCGACCTTGAAGACGCTTGTATCAGCGATCAATCGAATGAATCCGACGCTGAACAACGGAAATGGAGTACAAACAACACATCCGTCTACATCTCAGGTATCACCGATGAACTTGGAACGAAATCGGGAAGATTATCCGCTAGGTTATTGGAATGTGAATACGGTTATGGAGAATATGGATATCTTGCTAAAACGAATTCAGATGACAATTTTCGAAGGATCCAATCCTTACAGATGAATTGCACGAGCAAAGAGGTTCTTTCGAGTAGGATAGTATAATCTAGAAGCTTGAATGAATTTGGTATCTATGAGTTTGGAAGGTGCTGAGTTGGGATAGTATCACACTGAGATTGAGCATCAGGATTTCGCGGTTTGGTTGGAGTTTAAAAGGAGGATGTTGGACAGATTTGCTGAGTCCTATGATAACAATCCAGGGAAACGTCTCTTTAGTATACAACAAACTGGGACAATCGCTGAATACATAAGGGAGTTGGAAGAACTGACGTCTCAAGTAAAGTTGACAGAAGCAAAATCGGGTTGATATTTTCTACAACGGATTGAGACTAGAAATGAAGGAGGTGGTGAAGCTGAAGGAGTCTCTTACACTAGCTAACCATAAAGCAGCAGTGATTAAGATGGAATCAAGCAATTTTTGCAAGATGCTAAGAGAAGGAAAATACAAATCTCTTCATCAACAAACTCCACCATCTTATGTTCCTTTCAGAACTGTGAATAACAACAATCAACGATGGAAGACTAAACTACAACAAGATACTGGAAAAAATTGTCCTAACAGTGGAGGTTTTCAACGTTTTCGAGCCAGATTGTCACAGTCAGAGTATTAACAAAATAAGAAAGATGGTATTTGTTATAGATGCCCAGAGAAATACACTCCGGATCATGACTGCAAAAACAAGGAATTGCAGATCATGACAGTGATTAATGGATACGAATTGGAGTTATTGGAGGAAGAGTTTTCAGATGCAATGGAAGATTTACCAAATGAGACTTCAACAATGATGCAACTATCTTTGAACTCATTTTTGGGATACTCATCTTCGACAACAACTAAAATGAGAGCTAAAGTGGGAAAATCTACAGTGATTGTAATGCTAGATAGTGGAGCCACCTTTATCGCTGAATACATAAGGGAGTTGGAAGAACTGACGTCTCAAGTGAAGTTGACAGAAGCAAAATCGGGTTGATATTTTCTACAACGGACTGAGACCAGAAATGAAGGAGGTGGTGAAGCTGAAGGAGCCTCTTACACTAGCTGACCATAAAGCAGCAACGGTTAAGATGGAATCAAGCAATTTTTGCAAGATGCTAAGAGAAGGAAAATACAAATCTCATCATCAACAAACTCCACCATCTTATGTTCCTTTCAGAACTGTGAATAACAACAATCAATAGATTGTCACAATCAGAGTATGAACAAAAGAAGAAAGATGGTATTTGTTATAGATGCCCAGAGAAATACACTCCGGATCATGACTTCAAAAACAAGGAATTGCAGATCATGACAGTGATTAATGGATACGAAGTGGAGTTATTGGAGGAAGAGTTTTCAGATGCAAATGGAAGATTTACCAAATGATACTTCAACAATGATGCATCTATCTTTGAACTCATTTTTGGGATACTCATCTTTGACGACAACTAAAATGAGAGCTAAAGTGGGGAAATCTACAGTGATTGTAATGCTAGATAGTGGAGCCACCCATGACTTCATATCCCCATCAGTAGTACAAAGAGCTTATTTGAAGACATTGCAATCTGAAAATTAGGAGATAATGTTGGGCACGAGGATAACAACTAAAGGTGCAGGATTATGTAAAAATGTGTCTTTTTCTTACAAGATTTGGAGTTCACTATAGATTTTGTGGTGTTGGAACTAGGAGGAGCTGATGTTATATTGGGAGTGCAGTGGTTACGAACTTTGGGTAAATGCCTGGTGGATTGGGATAATCACGAGTTGACATTTAAATATAAGGGAAACTGGAGGACTTTGAGAGGAGAATCTCGTTTACATGGAGCTGAGTTTAAACTGAACTCGGTGTATGTAGAGATGGCCACACAAATAGAAGGTTGAGTATTGATTCGGTTCCTTCGGAGATTCAAGGTGTGCTGGATCAGTTTAACGATATATTTGAAGAACCAACACAACTACCTCCTATTCGTGGCAGAGAGCACGCAATCAGATTGTTACCTGGATTAGGACCCATCTCAGTCAGGCCTTATCGATACCCCCACGCCCATAAAGAAGCTATGGAGGAATTGGTTGCAAAATGCTTAAAGCTGGTATCATCAGAGCTAGTCACAGTCCATTCTCAAGTCATGTTTTATTAGTGAAGAAGAAAGACAAGACTTGGCGATTCTGTGTTGATTACAGAGCAGTTAATAGGGTCACTGTTGCAGACAAATTCCCAATACCAGTTATAGACCAGCTCCTAGATGAGTTGAATGGAGCAAAAATATTTTCTAAACTGGATTTGAGATCTGGATATCATCAAGTCAGAATGCAAGAAGCTGATGAAAAGACTGCATTTAGGACTCATGAAGAACACTACGAAATTTTGGTAATGCCATTCGGTTTGACCAATGCTCCAGCTACTTTTCAAGCCCTCATGAATGAAGTGTTCAGACCATTTCTAAGGAAATTTGTTCTGGTCTTCTTTAATGATATTTTAGTGTATAGCAGATCAATGACAGAGCATGTCGAGCAGCTTAGAATGGTGATGGAAGTGTTGAGAACTCATAAGCTATTTGCCAACCAAAAAAATGACTCTTTGGACAGTTGAAAGTTGAGTACTTGGGCCATGTAATCACGCAAGAAGGAGTTTCAACAGACCCAGCTATGACAAGCTATGGAGAAATGGCCAGTTCCAAAATCTATAAAGGAGTTGAGGGGATTTTTGGGTCTAACTGGATATTATAGGAGGTTTGTTAAAGGGTATGGCACTATGGCTCGAGTCTGATTTGTTGAAGAAGGATAAGTTCTTATGGTCAGAACATGCTCAATTGGCTTTTGATAAATTGTAGGACGCAATGACGACTGCTCCAATACTATCGTTGCCTGATTTTTCTGAGGTGTTTGTGCTTGAATCAGATGCTTCTGGATATGGCCTTGGAGCGGTTCTCATGCAATCTCATAGACCAATAGCGTATGTCAGTTATGGTCTATCCACAAGGGAGAAACTAAAGCCAATACATGAAAGGGAATTGATGGCAATTGTGATGGCTATTAGGAAGTGGAAACATTACCTAATGGGTAGGAAGTTCATAGTACATACTGATCAGAAGAGTTTAAAGTTCCTGCTGGAACAAAGAGATGTATCATTGGAGTATCAGTCGTGGTTGACAAAGCTTATTGGTTATGATTTTGACATCATATACAAACCAGGGGTGGAAAACTAGGCTGCAGATGGTTTATCTAGAGTATCAGTACCAAAATCTATGGGACTGATGTCATTGTTATGGGCTTTGACAGTTCCTACGAGCCTCCAATTACGAGACATTGTCAATGAAAGTGACCAGGATGCAGAGTTGACTCGATTAAGGGAGGAAGTAATGGATGGGTCAGTGAGTAAGAAGGGTTACCATTTGTAGAATGACAAATTGTTTCATAACAACATGTTGGTGATTTTTTGCAAAATCAATCTATATTCCCCTAATATTGGAAGAGTATCATAACTCACGGATGGGAGGACACTCGGGAGTGTTAAAAAACATTGAGAAGGGTTCAGAAGGTTTTCTATTGGAAGAAGATGTTACAAGCAGTCCAGAGTTTTGGAGCTGAGTGTCACATTTATCAAACTCACAAGTACTCAACACTGTCTCCGACTGGGTTATTGCAACCAATCCCTATTCCTACTAACATTTGGGAAGAGTTATCCATGAATTTTATTGAGGGATTGCCACTATCATCTAGTGCAAATGTAATTCTGGTGGTGGTGGACCGTCTGAGCAAATATGCTCATTTCCTGACCTTAAGACATCCATTTACTGCAGCAGACGTGGCAGAAAAGTTCATTCGAGAGATCATCCGATTACATGGATATCCAAGCTCCATCATCTCGGACAGGGACATGGTGTTTATGAGTTCATCTTGGAAGGAGTGTTTCAAACTATCTGGGACTCAACTGAAGTTCAGTACAACATTTCATCCTCAAACGGATGGGCAAACGAAGGTATTGAACCGATGTCTAGAGACTTACCTTCGTTGTTGTACTTCGACACATCCTAACTCATGGAATCACTTTCTTCATTGGGCTGCACTTTGGTACAATACCTCCTTTCATACCTCTTTACAGAACACCCCTTTTAAGGTAGTGTATGGAAGAGACCCCCCGCAGTTGCTACAGTATGAACATGGTTCTACGAAGAACTTTGAGTTGGAAGAAATGTTGAAGGAAAGATATCAGATTCTGAAGGAGATAAAAGCACATCTTGTTCGTGCTCAAGAACTCATGAAGAACAATGCCGATAAAAAGAGGAGGGATGTGGCGTTTGTTGTTGGGAGCAAATTCTTTTTGAAACTTAAACCATACAAGCAGAATTCGGTTTCAAAGAGATGTTGTTAGAAGCTTGCTGCAAAATATTATGGACCTTATGAGATATTAGAGAGAATTGGTCCGGCTGCTTACAGATTGGCATTACCTCCGTGTTTTAAAATACACAATGTCTTCCATGTTTCTCAACTGAAACAAGTGATGGGAGAGAAACATGTGCTCAATGACTTACCTACTTCTCTTTCTAATGATGATGAGGTCGTGTTGGAACCAGAGGACATTAAAGACATGAGGTATGATGCGGATGGGCGTTTAGAGGCTTTGGTGAAATGGAAGAACCTCCCAGATCATGAGCAGTCATGGGTCGCAGTTCGTGAATTGGCTCACTAGTTTCCATCTTTTGAGCTTGAGGACAAGCTCCGTGTGGCCCATGGGCTATTGATAAGGTGTGGAATGTGTATACATCTAAGAAGAAGAAGGAGAGGATTGAAGAAAGAAGAGTTAATGATGAATTGGATAAGTGACGAATATTCTGTTAACCAAATAAAGAGTTGTAAATAGAAAAATATAAATAGAGGTGTGAAAAGGGGATGGAACTTTTATCGAGTACATTGAGTCAGTTACAGGGGATACACAATTGAGAGGTTGTTCTCTTGTGGAGTCTTGGCTCAAGACGGATACGTCTTGGGAATTCTATTGTAATGACTTTGCACGTTCTATCAATAAAGGAGTACTTTGTTCTATAAGGCTTTCACAAGAGATTACAACAAATCTCAGAACACCTTAAAAATATGTATTGTCTTCTTTAATTTAATTTAAAAGTAAACATAATCTAATCTAACACTAAACTATTTCTTATAATAAATGTTTATTAGTGTTAGGTTTCGATTGCTACTCCACAACTCCCACCTAATAAGACTTAAATTCCACATTTGGTGCAGTATATAATAGAAAGACGTGTATATATATGTAGTTTGTCATGCATCCACGTATATAGATAATTTTAATAACTATGTAATACTTTTTTAAAACTTTGGAAGATTAGATTGATATTAAACCAACAATCAGATAAAGTTTGCTTCACGTGATAGATAAAAATGTTTAAATACCAAAGTCTGCACATGATGGGACTCTTTGTTTCACCATAGCATCTCCGTATAACTGATCCATTTATATGATCTATCCAAATGATCCATTCAGTTTTTATGAAACTGTTTGTTTGTCCATCCAAAATGGTTCATATGGATGAATCATCTAAATAAACTTATATTTGTTTTTATTTCTATTTTCATCCAGATGAGTTTAGTAAACAATCACTAAAACACCTTTTTTATTTAATCATATGTTTCATATTAATTTAAACTATATTAACTTTATTATTTAGTAAACGGAATTTTTTGATTTTGACCGTTTTAGCAGAAAACACAATTTTTTTATTTTGACAGGAAAAATGAATTTTCTGGTTTTGGCAAAAAAAAACGAGATTTTCGGTTTTGGCGGGAAGGTGATTTTCCGGTTTTGGTGGGAACATAAAAATTTTGGTTTTTGTGGGAAAACGAGATTTTTCAGTTTTAGCGGGAAAACACGTTTTTTTTTGTTTTGGCGGAAAAACACGTTTTTCGATTTTGGAGGGAAAAATGCGATTTTCGATTTTGGCGAGAAAATATATTTTTTCGTTTTTTTGCGGGAAGTGAATTTTCCAGTTTTGGCGGGAAAACAAGATTTTCCAATTTTGACGAAAACATGATTTTTTTTAATTTTAGCGGGAAAACAAGTTTTTTTTTGGTTTTGGCGGAAAGTGAGATTTTTCGGTTTTGGCTAGAAAATGCGATTTTCGGTTTTGATATGAAACTGATTTTTTTTTTCAATTTTGACGGGAAAACGAGATTTTCTCGGTTTTTGTGGAAAACTATTTTTTCTATTTTGACAGAAAAACAAGATGTTTTGGTTTTGGACGGAAAAACGAGATATTTTGGTTTTGACAAAAAGCGAAATTTTCGGTTTGGCCGGAAAAGTACGATTTCCTAGCTTTGGCAGAAAAACGAGATTTTTGATTTTGATAGGAAAATGAGATTTTTTTTGGTTTTGGCGAAAAAACGAGATTTTCGTTTACAAAAAATCCAAACATCCAATTAATTTACCTTACATAACAAGATTCCAACATACAAAACAATGGAAAAGGGTGAAGAGAAAACATATGATGACAAGATGAAAGTAGATACGGTGGCGACGATGAAACAAATGATGATGATGGTTGTGTTGGTTGTACATGTAGAAGTGATTGAAGCTATATGACAAAGTTTATGTTTTAGTCATATGAAAAAAGCAAAGATACGAAGAACAAAGGAAAAGAAGAAAAACTATTATGAAAGTATGTAACTCTCCAATGGACACATATTATTTTAGAACATGATAATAATTATTATTATTTTTTGTAGATTTTACCGGTTACAATAAAAATATTGTAGCAGTATTACATAAAAGATATAGAATACAGTAAAAATGTAGCGTTTTTGGCTATAGATTAAATTATAAATTTTTGGTGATTATAGAGGAGAAATTGTCAAAAATACCATTTTCATTGTACCACTTTTCAAAAATACCTTAATCACTTTTACCATTCTTTTTTAAGAAGAAAAACACACTTATAACCCTTGGGTTAATTAATCTAAGATTTAGGGTTTAGATTTAAGGGGTGGTATAGGGTGGGGGTAGGGTTTAGGAATTTAAAATTTAGGATTCTAATTAATTTTTAAAAAAATTGACCCTTAAAAAAGTAGTATTTTTTAAAATGTCTCTTTAATGAAGGTAAAAATGAAAAGTGGTACAAAAAAATAGTATTTTTGAAATTTCCCCCATTATATAGAGTGTAATTTACCTACATTGCATGTGAATGTGAACACATTAAATGGAAACTATTAACATAACTTCTCGTTTTCAAAATTCATTTATGAAACTGTCATAGAAACTATATACTTTTCAATTTATATTTTTTTTTGTCAAATACTATTCAATTTATATTTTTTTTGTCAAATACTATTCAATTTATATAAGTTAGTTCGTATGCAAATGTTATATACATAGAGTTTTGGTACAATTATAATAAGAAGTATTTATCTCTAAGCAAAAGAAAAAAAAAGTGTTTGTTATAAATGATATGGGTCCCATGTTTTGGAAGAGAGAGAGAGTAGTTGTTGAATAAATAAATAGATACGGTAATATTTGATAGCTGTACCAAAAACGATTCACTATCTAATTTATTAATTTAAAATTATATTCGAATCTCATGTACTATATTTCAAAATCATATTCGAATCTCATGTACTATATTTCAATTTGGGACTACCAAACATAAGTTGATCTAAACCATAAGTTACTATGTAATGAAACTAATAAATGAACTAGTTAATTATCTCCACATATGCTCTAAGTAAAATTTATATATTAACAATCGTTAAATAGTAAATTTAATCGTTTAATTATCATGTTATAAGTCATCACACGTATAGTATAAAGCGTCAATATAAATTTAATGAGTACGAACATGTTTGTTAATATTTTATTTTTAATTTATTTAATTTAGATTTATGTTTCAATGATATCATCTGAATGTTATAATTTATCATTTTACTTCGATATGAAAAACTGTATTTTTAAAATGATATCAAAAAATAACATTTAAGATACGCGCTTCTACAGAATGAACATTAATTATGTATAAAATTATTATACATATTATTATTTATTTTATATTTATTTATGTATTATGCAATAATAAATATATTAAATAGTTGAGAAGTAAGTAACTATTACCTAAATAACTAAATTGGAGAAGCATATAAAGAAAAAAATCCATCTTCTTATTTACAATATTTTTTGTTGGTAAGAAAATAAAATTGATCCTTTAACTATTTTATATGGTATATAATTAAAATTAAATGATATTGGCGTAGCTATATAGTATATTTTAATATGAATATTTATTAATTGATCTGATAATTAATTTAATAAAAAGTACAATTAATATATGTTTAGATGAGCCAATCTATTTTTCTAAGGATTCTAAGAATCATCGTAGTGACACGTGACTACCAAACATGTTGTAATACTCCAAGATTAATATATAAGGGATATCAATGACCTTTACCATTATAGATGTATGGTGGTTATGTTATATTTATCCCATTATTTGTTCAACTCGCAAAACTTTCTTAGATTTGTGCATTTCATTTTGTAATATATAGTTTTTAAAATATTATTCATGTTGTTCAGAAACTATATATCTTTACTTATGTTGAATAAGATGTCTCATATTTCATGTGATTTTTTTGAAAATTTATCGCATTCCATTGCCCAAATAAGAACCTCAAATTCCTAGTGCAAATATGTAAGAGCCGCTTTTGATCTATCCATAAAACACCATCTTCATACCATGGAAACTAAGTTTGGGTTTCTTCCGCTAAAATGATACTCCCTTTGTTTAATTATATATGATATTTTAGGAGATTTTTTTATTATTTCATAATATAAGATGTTTTAAGTTATTTATGTAACTTTAAATTTATATAGAAAAATAGTGTAGCCAATTGTGTTTAGACTGTTTTTATTTATAATAAAATAAATTATTATAAATGATATTTTCAATGATTATTTTTAGAAAAGGTAAAGTTATTAATATGTGTGCATTCATGCAAAACATAATATATTATGAAACAAAGAGAGTAGAATTATGTGTTTCTCTTTTGGTTGATGAGAGTTGTGCTTTTGTTCACAATGTTGATTATGTCTTTCCATTTGTAAGATATCTTTTGGACCCTTGTTAATCCCATTAAATTTTTTTTTGTGTCATTTTGAGCATTCCAAATATACCATAAATCCATGTGAAATGTTGGCCATCGATCAGGGTCGAAATCCTCCTCTGCCTCACACCTCACGCACTATGTCACATTTTATTCCTTTTGATTGCCAATTTCTCTTTACCGATAAACAATCAAAGACAAATTGCCATAAAAAATGTTTAAAATTTTGTGGGAAGATAATCTTGTGTAGACTTTAAGGGTTTCACATATGTACCCATGGTCGTCATCTCTCTAAACCTATCAGGATATAGTTGATTGATGTGATATTCCAATTTTACCATATACTTTCGTGAATTCTTAAAAAAATGTCCATCTTTATTTGTCAATAAACCTCTATTCAATGAATGGTCATGATGATTTTTGCATCTGCTAGCTCAATCAATGCTTTAATCACTTGTTTGATCCACATCCTTGTAATTGGGTTGATGAGATGATCAACAGTGATGGCAAGATACACATGCAAAATATTTAAAAGACTAGTTGTTGGTCTCAAGCGTTTGGTTGGGATCCATGAGTCATTCCATACTGAGACAGATAATCTTGTTCACACTTTTTTGACTAGTTCTTTGCTAACCCAAAATTTAGCTGAAATAATATTACGCGAAGCGTAAAAAGGCCAATATGATCTAATTGGTTCCAGTGGGGCTGTCTTTCTTAAATACCGACCTTTAAAAACTCTAGCGAATAAAGAGTCTGGTTTATCAAAGGACTTCCAAAATTATTTCCCTAACATAGTCGTTTTGAAATATATCAATGCTTTAAATTCTAATCTTCCCTCATCTTTGGTTGCCATAGTTCATCTCACGATAGCCAACACATTCCTCTTTCATTTCTCCCTAAACTCCAAAATGAGGAAACCAACTTGTTTATTTTGACATTACTGTTTTTGGCAATCTTACAAGAAATAACATGATCCGACATCACTGTTGCTACTATTTGATCAACACCTCTTTACCTCCTTTTGCTAAAAATTTAATTGTCCATCCATTAACTCTAATGTGGAAACGATTCTGAAGAACTTCAAATTTTGTGTTTTTGGTCCCAAGCTCTCTAGAATCCCCCGAGCCCATTCCACCAAAATTTTGAATTCCTAAGATGTCGTGCATTTCTTTATGGGTAGTTTCATATATTTAGTGACAAAATTTTAAGGATGATTTTCCAGAATTTATTTGTTTCCCTGAATCTTATTCATAGTCCTTCAAAGTTTCCAAATAGGTTGACATTCTTCTTTCTACGCTTTGCAAGCAAAAGACTGTCATTTGCAAATAGAAAGCAAAATATTATTGGGTATGCTCATGTCACCTTAAGACCTGTTAATTTTTTATCCTTCTCTGCTTTTCGAATATTTGAAATCAATGATTAAGTAAACATAATAAAAAATGTATTGGAAAGGGGGTCTTTGTGTCTTAAACCTCGAGGAGGCGGTGATATTTCCTCTTGGTTGCCCATATAATAACAATTTGTATTGAACAGATGGTATGCATTCCATCATCCATTGAATTCATTGTGGGGTGGAACCCATTTTCCAAAGGAAAGATTGGATAAACGGCCACTCAAGCTATCATACGCCTTTCTCATTTCCACTTTCTTTTCCATATATTTTATTTGACATGACTTATTTGTTCTCAGTCCATAAAACATTTCTTGTGCTATCAAAATGTATCTGAAATCGAACGTCCTGCCATCAATGCAGATTGAGTTTCCAATATTAGCATTGAAAGGCAACGCTTAGGGCATGTTTATTGCAAGTCTCTTAGTATGGGGTTCTTAGCTTTTATAAGAGACGTTTCTTATCTTTTAACTAAGAAAAACTAAGAACCGTCTCTTATATAAGAGACATAAGAGCCGTCTCTTAACCAAAAAAATAAAAAGAAAAAGAAAAAAAAGAGAGTCAAATCAAGTTAAGAACCCCACCCTAAGAGACCGAGGATAAACATGGCCTTAAGCCTCTTAACACAATGCCTTAAAACTTATTTTATATCCCACATTGCATAAACCTATCTACCCTAATCTCGTCATCCGAGTGGGTTGTTTCATCTTCAAAATTAAGCAAATATTTGTAGTGTTTAGCCGCACATCCATCATTCCTATCCACAAAAAGGTATTTACCATATCAAGTATTTCCATCTTTGTTATATGCCATGAAGAGCTGTCATCCCATCTGGAGTCATCCCATCTGGACTCAGATCTTTTTCGAGGAGCATCATAAAAAAGGTCTTGCGGACTTCTTCCTCTGTTGCTGCCGCCGTCAGATGATTCATTTATTATGTTATAGTCGGTGGTATTTTCTCTAATTTTGTAGGGCATGTTGATGTGAATAAATCACTGAAATAACTAACTATCACTTGTTTTACGCCTGTCTCATTTGTAACCCAATGTCTTTCCTCATCATGGAGTCTAATAATTATATTCATGGTTCTCCTTTGTTTTGTTATGGCATGACATAATTTTTCGTTTTGATCTCAGGCTCCATACCATATGTTCCTACTTAAAATTCCTCGTATTTATATGCCTCTTGAAGCTTCCTAGAAATATTTAGAATCTCCTCATGAGTTCTGGAATCATCATTTTTCACCTCCTCTAGTGTTCTCTGTAGTTCATTTATCTTGTCTTTTTGTATGGTGGATTTGTTTCCTACACCTAGAAATCTCAAGTCGACAGTTAACCAACCTAGTTACTTAATCTTGATTAGTTTTCCTTCTGGTAAGTTCCAACCTCTAGTCATTGAATCCAATCATCTTTCTTATTAAGTCCAACACTTATCAAAGCGAAATTGACCTCTTTTCCTAAGTACGTTGTCTTTAATTGTTGCCATCACTGGTCTATGGTCTTATCCTACCATTCTTAAATACTCAGTAAAAGTCTAAAAGAGAAGTGAAAAACATTTTGTCATTTCTCATTTTTCAAAGCCCTATTCAATCTACACTTAATTATTTGTTTTTCTCGTCTTCCTTGTCAGAAGATCGTATTTTCAAAGAGGAAAACTTTACAAGACTACAATTTATTATCATATTATTAAATGTTACAAAATTGCATGTGTGTCTCAAAGTTTCTTTTTTTTTGTGATCCAGTAATCTTATTTAAATCTTTAATAATGAATCACGGGTCATCATTAGGCCATGGCAAATAATTCGGATCCGATAACCCGAACCGAACCCGGTCCGATTAGCCGGGTCGGGTTGGGTTTGGATCTCTTTCAAAAACCGAATGGGTCTGATTTTTTGGTATAATGGGTTTCGGGTCGGGTCGGATTTAAACCGAGAACCCGAATGGTTATAACAGAGACCCGATCTTATGTAAACTTGTTTCTCTCATCCCTCGATATTTTCTTCCCCTATTCGGATAAAGGGAGTTATTTTGCGTAATATCAACGATTCAAGCCGTGAAATCTCACAATCCCTAAATACTTTCACCCAAATTGTTTCCTTAATCCGATTAGTTGCATATTCTCGTTGATTCTCTTTTGATTTCGAATTTGAGACCCTAATTTGTAACTCTTATAAATGTCTCCTCACGATCATCTTCTCCTTCGTCAGATAATTCAAGTAGCAGTCAAAAGTACTTGTTTCACTCTTGGTTTTTGCGTTATATACTGTAGCTTGATAGTGGTCTAATCGGTTTTACCTTCACCATATATGATTCATTGTTTTTAACTGTATCTGTGATAGTTGAATAACTTTGCTGAGCAATTATTTAACTTTCTTCCAAAGAGTATTATTGAATATTCATTATGATTTGTTTTGTGAGGTTTGGATACGTGTGTTTAGTTTCTTTTAAAGTATAATTTAATTCATGTTTTTTACTTTTGAGTTGTTGTTTGATGTCCATCTGATACGTGTGCTTAGTTATTTTCGAAGTATTATTGAACTCATGATTATGAGTTTCTGTCTGATGATATTTGGATAAGTGTGATAAGTTTCCTTCGAGACATATTATTACTCTACTTTCATTATATCACGCAATTCTGTTTTATTTGCTTATGACTATGTGGTTCACTTACTGCAGATGGTTTCATCATCTTCTAAAAGCATTGAAAATGGTGGAGATGACAAAGTGCGTGAGTGTGAAGAGGACGTATACCAAAGTTTTGATAGCCATAGGAAAAAGGAAGGAAACAAATACACCCTGCAGAGAAAGTTCTCAAACAAATAAGATGAAAAATATTGTTGTGCCAAGGTCTGGTGTATGGAAGCACTACACCAAAACAAAGGAAAACCGTGACAAGTGCCTTTGTCACTATTGCCAGAAGGTCTTCTCATGTGCAACAAAATCAGGAACTTCCAACCTTCAGAAGCATCTTCAAATCTACAGAGAGTACTAATCCCACTTAATCAGTCAAGGAAAAAATCAAATTGTCATCAATGATGAAGGCAGTGTGAAGACATCAAAAGTGTCTGAGCCTCTTTTATGAGAAGCCACAAATGAGTTACTCGTGTTAGCTGAGCTGCCTCTTTCTTTCATAGAAAGTACAGGCTGGAAACATTTCTGCAATAAAGTAAAACATAGTATATTTGTATTCTAAATGATTTTGTTTGAAACTAATAATACCTTTTGTACTTATATCAAGGTTAATCTTTACAAATCGCACTCAAGACGAACGGCTACTAGGGACATTGTGGAGATGTTTGTGAAGAAGAAAGAGGCATTGAAAAGATGGTTGTACACTAATCAACAGAGAGTTTCCCTCACCACTGATATTTGGGTATCTCAAGTGACAGGTGATGTTTTTTTCTGTAAATGGTGTCATTTATTTGTTGATACTAATATCATTTTTTGTCAATACTAATATCATTTTTTACATTGTGCCCAGGTGCAAGTTACATGGTTATAACTGCACATTTTGTTAACTCATCTTGGCAGCTGAAGAAAATCATTCTAGGATTCAAATTCGTTATGGATCACAAAAGTCAGACCATTTCTAATGTTCTTCTAGAGTGCCTAGCTGATTGGGAATTGAGAAATTGTTTTCTATCACGGTAGACAATGCCACTGCTAATGTCTCAGCTATTAAGAAATTTCATAGGCAGTTCAGTTTGGTCTCACCTGATGCTCTGGTATTAGATGGAAACTTTCTTCATATGAGGTGTTGTGCCACATTATCAACTTGATAGCTAATGAGGGTCTAGGTGATTTAGGCGATAATGTGATGGCCATTCGTAATGCAGTCCAATATGTCCGATCTTCTACCAATATGCTAAATGCATTTGACCAAAGGGTTACTACTGGGAAGATGATTCGAGGAAGTTTACCTATGGATAATAAGACTAGGTGGAACTCAACCTTTCTCATGTTGTCTAGAGCATTACAGTTTAGACTGGCTTTTGATAAGAAGAAAACAGAGGATAGATTGTACAATGACTACTTCTTAGAAGTATAAAATGAGGCTAAGAGGTGTGGACCGCCTGCTATTAGTGATTGGAATGCTGTGGAAAAGCTAAAGAGGTTCCTAATCATATTTTGTAATAGTACCTTAGTTGTCTCTGCTTCCTCCAAAGTGAATTCATACAAATGTTATGGTGAGATAGTGATTATTGAGAGAAATCTCACAGCATTGGCTAGCAACTTGGACCAAATTTGAAGTTGAAAGCTGAAGGTATGTTGCACAAGTTTTCGAAGTATTGGGATGGCATAAAAATTTGAATAGGATGTTAATTATTGCAACAATAATTGATCCGAGGAAGAAGATGAGTTTCGCAAACTTTTGTTTTGAGAAACTGTATGGAAAATACAATTTAGAGTCCAAAAAGTGGGTGAATCTGTGTTTGATCTCCTTACAAGCATGTTCAAAGAGTATGCTAGCCGGTTCAAAGGAGATACTTCTCGATCACCTCAGCCGAAGCAAACCTCATCTGTGAGTGTTCAGGAGACTCAAGAGCAATGGATAGGCTGGCGTTGGTTGTCGAAGATTAAAGTTATGAGAGGATGGATTTTAAGTACACCGAACTTGTTGCTGAAAAAGAAGATGAAACAAGGGATGAATTGGAAGCTTACTTGAAGGCACCTCTTGAGACTCAGAAGATTATGATGGGATTTGAGTTTGATATACTCGCTTGGTGGAAGATGCATCAGACAAAGTTTCCAGTATTGGCAGAAATGGCTAGGGACCTATTAGCAATGCATGTTTCCTCTGTAGCATCAGAAAGTGCTTTTAGCACTAGTGGACGAATCTTAGAACCATACAGAAGCTGTCTAACTCACTACATGATAGAGGTTTTGATGTGTACTGAGCAGTGGATGAAAGCTGATATCAAATTCTCTGAAAAAGTCCAAACAAATGAGCAGATTTTAGCTGAAGTTGAAATGCTAGACAAGCTAGAGAAAGGTACATTTTCTATTTATCTTGGTTCTTTTAACGTTTCATTTTTTTGTATGTGCACTTATGTATTGTTTTCTTTGTCTTTTCAGAGTTTAAGAGTGTAAGAATTGAAGACTGAAGATTGCTATTGAAGTATGAAGTCTTTTTTTTTCTTTCGGTTTCGGTGTTGGTTTTGATTTTTAGTACTCGTTTTTATTTGGTGTTCTGCTTTGACCTTTGCTTTTAAGTTTTATTATGAACAAGTGTGATTATTTTGAAGTTTAATAAAGGCTCTCACGTTTCTCACGTTTGGAGTATTTGTTTTTCATTATTGCAAACTACTTTTGTACTTGTTATTTCTTTGTTCACGTTTTGGTTGAAGTAACTGTAAGGTTATGTTTTTCTTGTTGTGTATTACATTTGGGATTTGTTTTTGTCGGACATGAAGTCATGAAACAAAACAGGTACTTCGGGGAAAAAACGAATATGGATAACCGAGACCCGATTTAGATCCGAACCCGAAAATTAAATGGGTTCAACCGGGTTTAAGATGTTTTACTAAATCCAAACCGAACCCGACAAGAACCAAACCGAACCCGACAAGAACCAAACCGAAACTGACCTGAACGTTTATAATACCTGAATGGGGCTGATTTTTTCAAACCGAAAAACCCGAAACCCGATTAAAACCGAACCGAACCCGAATGGTCACCCGATTGCCCAGGCGTACTTAGATCGGGTAACTAAACTTACCTCGTCAACCATTCTCAAACATAGTCCATCAACTTATTATATACAGCAAGTATGATGTCTTAAAACACTCGTTATATTTTTTTGAAATTTTATATAATTGTCTTATTCCAATTCAATTATGCACTAGTTGGTTTCCTATATTCCATGTGCAACATTGCAAATTATAAAACTAAATTGTTTTAAAATAAAAAAATATTATTTATAATTTTGACTATATTTCAAATATTTAACTATAAATTAATTTTAAATCTTAATTAAAATTATTTTAGTTTATGTTATCAACAATAAATTTTGATAAAACATAGATAATCATACAAAATTTGGTAACTTTTATCATAACTTCAAATTATTTTTTTGTACACTAAGTCATGTCATTTTTTCATGAGAAAGCATCTTGAGATGACATTAAGTATTTATTGTACTGTATCTATTGTAAATTTAAATTAAATTGAATATTTGGAAACTCGAGTTATAGTCTATATATGCTGATTTGTGATTCTAACTACAGTTCTTAATTACAACTATAAATATATTTTTAATTTTATTAAAAATCATATTTTTTTGTTTACTAAAATGAACTTACAAATAATTTAACAAAATATATATCTACAAAAAATTATTAGCTTCTATACATAATTTGAATTTTAATCAAAATATCTTAGTTTTTGTTTATTAAAAAAATAACAATTAATTCTGAAAAATATATAATTATTTAAAAATTGTGATGCTATATATTAAGTTAAACAGAAATTTTCTTATTCTTGTAACTATATTAATTTTATTATTTTAACAATAGTTATGTATTTTATTTAATTTTATTGGTATGTAACCAAATATAGCTATTATATTATTTTAAGAAGTTTACCAAAATGATCTTTATCATAGACTAAATTTACCTATTATCTTATTTTAAGAGTTCCACCAAAAACAACAAAAGTTGATTAAAATTGTACATGTCATAATATAATGGACCATGTCATTTTTTCATTAAACCATACTCCATCTGTTTTATATTAAAAGAGGTTATTCAATCATGAATTTACGTGGAATTTGAAGATTTTAAAAGTTGAGAGAATTTTAAAAGTTAACTAGATTTAACAAATTTTCTCAAAACATTTTACATTGATTTCCATTAATTGTTATTACCTTGTATAGAATTCTATTGATTGTTACTATTTTTAAGTAAGAAATTAATGTCGATAGGAGAAAGGGAAAGATAATCATATGTTAATGAGTTTCCAAGACGTTGTGTTCTCATCAAAATTGTCGTAAGAAAACCCAGATTTCTGAGTTATCAAGACTTTTATAAAACACATGTTAATGATGACATGTTTTTTTGTTACACATCTCATATAGTTTAGCTTTTGTTTAATTATTAACAAATATGTTATGCTAATATTAGTGGTTGATTAATATTTTATGTTATATCAGTTTTTATATAGTTTTGTTGTTTTTTTTGTTTAAAGAGTCATGTAAGATTATTGAAAAGAACTGAAGTTGTGTTTATAGATCATTTAAGGTTGTGATTTATATTATTGCACTATTCAATTTTATGTGTTTTTGTATGCATATGTTTATTATATAGATTTCAAAAATCTTATGGGTATGCATGATATTCTAAAAGTATACTCTTATGAGTAAAAACAATGAAAATTGACATCCCAATAACAATGGATTTTAACAGAATTGTAAAGTTAATGATAACTAAACTTTTCCAATAACAAAGAATTTTGAATGGAATTAAAAAATCCTCCTCCCAATAACAATGGATTTTATTAAGACTAGTGTTGATCCCGTGCTACGCACGGTAATCATATTTGTTTACAAATAAAATAAATTTTGATATATATATATATATACACATAGCTAAGAGATATATTAGTATAAATTAGTTTGTTTAATACAACTGCTAGTATGAACACTACAAGAAAACATGAGCATAACAACGACACTTTACGAGCAAATTACTTCGTTGTAATTTTACAACTATTTTACAAGGTCTTTACAACAAAACATATATTCGTCGTAATGTTGTTGTAATATTATGAGGAAAAAATTTGTCGTAAATGTACAAGGACATTACGACGAATATTCTGATTTGTCGTAAAGTCGTTGTACTATACAAGTTCTTTACAACAACAAATACGCCCGTTTATGTTTGGTAAAAACGTGTTTATAGTGCTCTTTAGATAAGATATTTCGTTGTAATTTCCTTGTGAAGTAATTGTAAAAGGGTAGTAAAGTTTTCCTTGTAAATTCGTTGTTTAATCTTTTACCTACCAGATTCGAAAATTTCCTATATATATGTTCATTTCCTTCACAACATCACACAAACTTAAAAAAAAAGAATAAAAAAATGTCGGATGGTAGAAATATTTACGAGTTACGAAGTTGGATGTATACGCACAAAGATGCTGACGGTAGAGTGAGATATGTATTTCTCAGGGGGGTAGAGACATTCATGTACCAGGCAGGTACTACGCCGATCACGCAAGAAAGTTGTAAGATGTTATGTCTTTGTCGAAAGTGTAAGAATTCAAAATTTTCCCATAGTGAAATTGTGTGGAAGCATTTATTAAACTGAGGCTTTACACCACATTACTAAATTTGCTTTCAACATGGAGAGGGTTATGGTGGAAATGAAGCTAGTAGTAGTAATAGTAATTTCAGGATGCTGGAAGCTACCCCGCTCGGTCTGTAAGTCCAACAACTGCTCTTCATCCCGTAGGACGAAGGATGCGGATGGCAACATGCCCATGCTTCACACAACTGGGCAAAACCCTCACACCGGAGTTCGTCTACGAGTTGTAAGTTTTTTAAATTTAAACTTTTTGTTTATTTTAATTTTTATTAATTATTAATATCTTATATGAAAAATTACTAACTCACATTTTAATGTTTTTGTAGGCTAAGAAGACCGGAGTGATGATATCTCTGTCTGAGCTTTTCAAGATCACTCACCAAAAGGCGAACGAGGCTTTTGTAGATCCACGGTCGGAGAAGCTCTATCACGACGTGGCTGCTCAGATTGAAGAGCGCGAGACGCAGCTAAACCAGGCGTCTCCAGATGATTGCCCGTCAAATTGTCTATGCAGGAGGTCGACCAGATCTTTGAAGAGGTAAATTCCTAAAATATGTTTATATTTTGAATTTTAAAATTTCAATTATAGTATTTTATTTTTAATATTTGTTTTAAAAGGTGGCTCCAAAGAAGAAGGGACGGATGATGGGCATAGGATCCGTCAATGACGTTCCAAAGGCCACTTCGTCTTACTACTCTAGCCGGGATGAGGAGAATGCTCGGCTGAATGCTCGGGTGGGCGACCAACAGGTTCGTTTGCAATCTCTAGAGGATCTTCTTGACGTCATGACGGTTGGAAACCCAGTTCTACAGAGAGCACTGGAGGAGAGACGTCGGAATCTCAGCAGACAAGCGTCTGTTTCCGATCATGTGCACGAGCCTGGAGATTCTACGGGAGGGAACAAGACCTCAAACAACTACTTCGACAACGTCGAGCTCCCATAGATTTAAATATTTTTATTATATTTTAAATATTTTTATTTTGTATTATAAATTTAAATACTATTTTATAACTTTTATAAATTCAGTTTTTCAGATTTAAATTTATTAAAATTTTAATTATTCTAAAATAATTTTTATTTTCTAATTATTTACTTTTCTTATTATTAAAACATTCAAATTAAAATCCTCGTAAACCTTACAAGGAATATACAAGGAAAATTTTGTAAAGTCCTCGTAAACTTTAAAAGGAATATACAAGGAATATCTTGTAAAGTCCTCGTAATATTTACAACTAATTTACAAGGACTTCGTTGTTCATTCGTCGTAATATATTACAAGGAATCGACTAGGTAGGACATGTACATTCGTCGTAAAATATACAATGATTAAATGAGTACTTTGCTAGGAAACATTACAGCGAATTTACGACGAAACTGTACTAGGGAATTACGACGAATGTCTCCCTTCTGTCTTACGACGAATAAATTCGTCGTAACGCTAACAAAGAAATTACGACGAATCGTCCATTACGACGAGCGTTTTACAACGAACAGTGATTCCTTGTTAATTCGTCGTAATGTCAATATTATGACGAATTAACAAGGAATACAGCCGTAGTAATAGGCCCGTTTTCTTGTAGTGGAAGCTTTCTTGACTTAATTCTATCTTGCTCTTCCTTAAGTACCTTTTTCTTATTCTTAACATGCTCTATGAGCAGTTTATGTCTTTGGCTTCCCACGTCCAATAATTCATTCAACATCTGCAAAAAAATCTTAAAACCCAATCAAAAACTCAAAACTGTAAAATAAACAGCATGTAACACAGAAATATCATTCTATGAAAACAAAGCAGTGCATAATATTAGAAAATAATTGAAGTTACAAAAATTATTTACATTTTAGTTTGAGATTATGTCATTACTATTTCCTGTATTCGGCTATAATTTTTAATTCGAAATGATATAAATGAATAAAATTGATTATACTCTAATCGAAATAACACTGTGAAAAAAAAGAAATAACATTGTGAAAAAATGTTTTTTTCTTCTAAATATGTTCCTAATTGACATTTGAATCAAGTAATCTTCGTAGAGTTATGAACACTTACATAATCACAAAGTCATATTCTTAAATGGCACTTACATATACTGAAGAAATCTGATCATGTCAATTAGCTATGCCATTCACATGTGGTTTTGCAGCTTCGTGTTAGCAGAAAGCCATGAACTTCCCTGAGCTCATCTTGTGTTTTAATACCTGAAAATATGTTAGAAATGATATAAGTACAACAAAAGGTTATACAGATTACCCTACTGACCGTTCATGAGTTTCTAGACATTACATGTCTCACCGTATATATCTTTTCGGCTATTATGAAGCTGAACCCTAGCAACACATAGACCACATATATATCAACCACAACATGAACATCGACACACTGGAAGTAATAATGACTCAAGAGGGTTAAACATGAGTATGATCCAGTGACATCTTATATTTGTTTTCTGCAAAAATGATCATGTATAACATAGAATCTTGTAACTTAAACAACTTAGTGGGTCGTGGGCTATTTCGACAAACCGCTGATACCATGCGTTTTCTCTAAGCAGTTTTCTGGTTTTAATTGATTTTTTTTTCTTTTAATTTTGCAAACACAAATTATGTGGCAAAATTTAATTGGTCTTATGACTTGTGCTTTAATATATAAAGGAATCTTAAAATTCATAAACCAATAACTATAAATTTTTAAAATTTGACAATTCCTCTATAATTCTTCTACCAATAACCCCTCCTAAGTGTCACTTTACCTTTGTGCACACGGATTAAAAAAATAATTAATTTTACATATCTTCTATAACAATACACAATTACCTATACACATAACAATATTTCAACCAATAGAATAATTATAGTACAATTTATTTTTCTATTCGAGGACCCTGGGGACCAATTGTCATGCTCACGGTTCGACGCCAGAGAGAGGGGAACTACCGATTCTTGTCACCAAAGCGGTACTGGGTGTTGGGCCTTGTCCCCAACCCAGGTTCAGCCCTCACGGGTGAAGTGGACCACTGCCTGACCAGACCCAGGGGAATGACCCACATAAGTGGGGAACCCTAGATTATCAAAAAAAAAATGTTGAAAACAACACTTATTTTGTAAAAAAAAAAATCTCTACAATGACACTTAATATAAAACGAAGGGATTATCAACTTTCTTTTGCAATAAATGTAGTGGTGATACATAAGTAGTTTTGAAAAAAAAAAATCACAAATAGTGTTTAGGGAGTTCATGATCTTCGTAGTAAAATCCTTACGAATGCACCAATTTCATATGTTAAAACTATATATTGCAAACTGAATCGTTGATTTCTTGTGTCATCAATTTGCATACAATTGTTTCTTAAAAGAATAAGAAAATTCATTCATGCCAATTTCAAACATGAATGAATTGTAGTTTACACTAAACCACTGACTGGCAATAAATGGAATAAATAATGCGTTCCTGTCTTTGTTCTATTCCTAACTATATTTAATAACGTGTTGCTACTTTTTTTTCGGGGAAAGATGTTAAGCACGTCTTGCTACCTACCCTCCCTATTTAATTTAATCATAGTTTTCTACTACACACATTTCTGTTTCCTCACCAGCTAAGCAAAATCTTTGACCAAGAAGAACCAATGGCTGATCCCATCACAACAAGCTCTCCGGTGTTGGTGGATTATGAAAATGACAGAGGAAGGATAAGCTCCTCTTGGGTTCAAAAATTGATCGACGTGGAAGAATCAAAGGCTCAAATTATTTACTCTCTTCCAATGATATTCACGAATCTTTTTCTCTTTTCTATCCCTTTAACCTCTGTGATGTTCGCTTCTCACCTCGGCCAGCTCGAGCTAGCCGCTGCAACCCTCGCCAATTCCTGGACAACCGTCACCGGTTTTGCGTTCATGGTACCATTCCCCTCAAGCTATATATATTCAACATTTTCTTTTCTTTTTAAATCCAGCTGCATACAGTAAATGACTAGAACCCTCTACATCCATATCTCAACAGTTAGTTATTCGAATTTACAAATATTTCTTCTTTTTAGTTGTTTTTGGTAATTTTGTAGAAAAATACTAATCGTAAGAGATGAATAGTATAGCTTGAGGGGAATGCTATACTATTGTAAATTACTTTTACAAAAAAAAAAGAGATGAATAGTAACCCACTTTTCTTGTTATTTAAGACGTTTAAAGTGAACATGTTACGGATTTTGTAAAAAAAAAAAATCATTAACGGTGATTTATATACATATGGATACTGTTTATAATACATGTTAAGGTCCATTACTTTTTCAGATTGGTCTAAGTGGAGCACTTGAGACATTATGTGGTCAAGGTTTTGGTGCAAAAAGCTACAGAATGTTAGGGATTCATCTACAAGCATCTTGTATAGTTTCATTAGTCTTCACCATCTTCATCTCCATCTTGTGGTTCTTCACAGAGTCAATTTTCGGACTTATCAGACAGGATCCTAACATCTCAAAACAAGCTGCACTATATATGAAATACCAAGCTCTCGGGTTGTTGGCTTACGGATTCTTACAAAACATACTGAGATTTTGCCAAACACAATCAATCGTTACTCCATTAGTGGTCTTCTCATTTGTTCCCTTGGTGATTAATATAGGCATATCCTATGTTCTGGTTTATTTAACTAGCCTTGGGTTCATTGGTGCGCCAATAGCTACATCTGTTTCATTGTGGATAGCTTTTCTTTCTCTTGGGACTTATGTGATTTGTTCCGACAAGTTTAAGGATACATGGACCGGATTTTCATTGGAATCATTCCGTTATGTAGTAACAAACTTGAAATTAAGCCTCCCTTCTGCTGCCATGGTATGGTAGGTTAAATCAACAATCATTGTCATCTACTTATAATTTCATAAGCTTCTTAAAGCTAAAAATAACATGCTATTGCAACAGTCTGGAATATTGGGCGTTCGAGATTCTTGTGTTCTTGGCAGGACTAATGCCCAATCCTAAAATAGCCACTTCTTTGGTAGCTATATGGTAAGTTTTTATATCACTATTTAGTTTATTAACGTTCTCTTTTACATTAACAAAAGTAGCTTATTTTTGTGTAATGTTGAAATAATTAAGCGTCAACACAGAAGCAATTAGCTACGTGCTAACATATGGACTTAGCGCAGTTGCAAGGTTAGTAATCTCATAAATCATGAAATTTCTGCATTTTCCTCTCATTACTATATTTTCGAAAATGTAAGACTTAGAATCGCTGCAGTACTCGTGTATCGAACGAACTTGGAGCAGGAAATGTAAAAGGTGCAAAGAAGGCGACATCTGTAACAACGAAGTTGTCTATAGTTCTTGCTCTTGGAATAGTGGTTACTTTATTTGTAGGTCATGATGGTTGGGTTGGGTTATTCAGCAATAGTTCTTTGATTAAAGAAGAGTTTGCATCATTGAGATTCTTTTTGGCTGCCTCTATAACTCTTGATTCTTTCCAAGGTGTTCTATCAGGTAATAAGAGATCCAAGAAACCGTCTTCTTTCTCAAATCCTCGCGGGAATACCTCACTTTTATATTACTTACAGGAGTGGCCAGAGGATGTGGATGGCAAAGGGTAGTCATGGTTATAAATCTAGGAACATTTTACTTCATTGGAATGCCTATTGCAGCCTTTTGTGGTTTCAAGTTGAAGCTCTATGCTAAGGTAAAAGCATGACTCTCTTATCAAATTAGTAAAGCAAATTAAGTTTTTTTTTGCCATTTTACTTTGAACTACTATTTTGGTGCAGGGTTTATGGATTGGTTTGATATGTGGGTTATTTTGCCAGTCCTCATCTCTCTTGCTTATGACAATTTTCCGAAAGTGGACAAAGATGTATTCTTCGGTCTAAAGCTAGTTCATTTTTCTGTGGATGCGCATTTAAAGAATTTGGATACTTTGGATTATGTCATTGTGGATGTGGAGGATGTTTATTTTTTTCAATTATCTATGTAGAAGAAAAATATGGTTCTCAAAATTGGATCATAGCTCGAATATTCCAACATCTCTCTTAGCTTAACTTAAACACGAAGTTGTTATTGGTTTCTTCTTAAACAGGTAAAACATTATACTCCGCATGCTAGCTTAAGAGATATGGCAATTGAGAAATAAGAGATCATGATTCAAAGATGGTAAATCATGTCCAAGAAACAAGATATATTAAAGGAAAGAATAAACCATTATATGTTTGTAACAAGAGAATGTGATAAAGAACATTTAAGCAAATACAGCAATGGACCCAAATGTAGACTAAGAACACCAACTTGACGACACTTGGTGGAAATTATCGAGAGACTGAAAATAACTTCATAGTTTGACGACTGAATGAGATGCATTAGAAGCATTATCTTGGATTAGTATCTTTGTTGCAAAACATTCATGCTAATTTAGGTTTTGATTATTTGTTCACCCTTAAACCACTTAGCCAAAGCGTATATTTAGTTTTTTGCTTTTTTTTGTGGATATTTTTAGATTAATGTTTTATTTTTAAATAAAAGAATGATTGATGTAGACGCGATCACATGTGGAATATAAGTCTAAAATGAGATTTGTTTTTGGAGACTGTTTTACAGCATACCAAATTAGTATGAGAAAGTCTTATGTGTTTTGCTACAACTAAAAATGGACCATTGTTCAAGATAGGTGCTTTTAATGAGATTTCATGACATCATGAGAAAGAAGGGGGGAATGAGGTGACCAAACAGCTATTTTTCTCTACAACTAGATGGTGAAAGGCTAGAATTTTCTTGTTCTGAAAATATGATGTCATAGGTGGGGAAAAGGGTTGGACAAATGTATTGTTGTCGACTAGACATTGATCTAAGAAAAAAAACTTGACATCAAATGTTCCCTCATTCGACAGTTCAATTTTTATGTATGTGGGGATTGGATAATCGTCTAGCCTTGTCTAATATTCTCACTAAACCTATTAAGGCCAAGAAAAAGTTTAAATTTGACAGGGGATAGCTAGATAGCGAGGAGATTAGATGAGTAATTTCTGAGGGATGGAACTCTCCACATCTTCTAACAAATGCAAATATCATAGCACATATCACTAGCTGTTGCAGACCACTGAGACAATGGAAGCGACAAAATGATATGAATTCGGAAAAGAACGTTGAGGAACGTAAAGAGAAGGTTGAAAACATGTATGCAAATGATGAGGCATCAACTAAGGATATAGCAGTAACTTTAAAGGAATTATCTGAAGCTCTTAAAGCGGAGAAAAAATTCTGGAAGCAAAAGAGTATAGTGTTTTGGCTGAGAGAAGGAGACATGAACTCGAAAATTTTCCATGCAATTACAAAACAAAGAACATGCAAATAACATAATTATATGTTTGATGGATGGGCATCGTAATCTTGTTGAGACATAAGAGGGATTAGTAGCCATTGCTACTAATTATTTTAGTGATATTTTTGATTCATCAAACCCATAAGATATTGGCGAAGCGTTATCAATTGTTGCCTCAACTATTACTAATTCAATCAACAAGGATTTTACATCCCTAGTAACTGAATTGAAGGTCAAACTTTATTTGCTTATGATGTATCCAGAAAAAGCCCATGGACTAGATGGAATAACATCTATTTGCTATCAAAAGTTCTGAGATATAGTGAAAGATGACTTGACTTGTATAGTTAATGATTATTTTTCGATGGTATCTTGGCACCAGGAGTAAATGACACCAAAATTTATCTCATACAACAATATAAGCATATCAAGATGGCACAATCTATAGCAATTAGTTTATGCAACGTGAGCTACAATAGTATATCCAAAGTCTTATGTCATAGATTGAAGAAAATGTTACATGATTGTATATGAAACTCAGCCAGCTGTTGTTGTTGGAAGACAGATCATAAATAACATAATGATTGCATAGGATCAGTTTCATGCAGAAAGAATAAATCTTGAAGAAAGAACGAAGAGAGTTTCCATTAAAGATAGTATGAGCAAATTTTATGACCGAATGGAATGGGAGTTCACAAAAGTTGTTATGGAGAAGATGGAGTTTTCAGAAACCTAAATTAACTGGATAACATGATGTATTACGTCTATGAAATACCATGTATTTCTAAACGGCCAGCCAAGAGATAATATTGTTCCCAAGAGAGGATTACATCAAGGCGATCATTTATCTCTTTTCATCTTTATTCTATGTACTGAAGTGCTCGTTACCCTTCTTAATCATGTGAAAAGACAAGGAAAGATAACAGGGATGCGAGTGTCACATGCTAGCCCCCGGTGTCACATCTCCTTTCTGCTGATGACAACCTTTTTTTTGTAAGACATAGCCCCGTGAATGTGATGAATCGATGAAAGTTGTTAATGTATATGGAAAAGATTTGGGGAATATATAAACTTCGACAAATCATTTGTACTCTTTGGTAAGAGATTTCATGCACATGTGAAGCAAACGATCAAATCTTCTTTAGACTTGTTAACGAAGGTGGAAGGGGATCTTATCTAGGAATTCCTTAGGACACTGGTGGATCAAAATGCAAACTCTATGTGTTCATCAAAGATATATTACAGATAGAGTTAATGAGTGGTTGGCGAGATGGTTTTCCAAAGGAGGGAAATAAGTACTAATAAAATTTATTGCACTGGTCCTCCCAACTTACGTCATGCTTATTTTTTGCTTCCATTCGATATTTGTGATAAGATCGGAATTGTTATTGCACGCTTCCAGTGGCGCTCGAATCCACTTAAGAGAGAAATCCATTGCGCTAAATGGAATTTTTTTTTATGAAATCCAAAAATTTAAGGTGGACTAGGGTTTTGTATGATCCATACATTTAATTTTGCATTGTTGGGAAGCCATTTTTGAAGGATTTCCGATTCCCATACTCTGTCATAGCTACGGTGTTGTCCAAAAATTACTACATACTAAGCTCTCCTTTGCGGTCAAGTCCTTCGGATAATCCATCTTATGTATGGACCAGTATTTCAGTTATGAAACCATTATTGGCATTGAGTATTGGGAAAAAATGCATTCTAGCTAAGAGACTAGAGGTTGGTAGGATCCTTGTATTCCAACAATCCTTGTGAGGCCAATTTGAGTATATGTTCATGTTGTTCATCTGAGGATGACAATGAAAGATTTTAAATAGGGAGGGGCTAAAACATGGAAGGTGGAGATGCTAGAGAACCTGGTGGTGAGAAGGATGTTACATTGATACAAAGCTTGGTTATGAGCCAGTATAGACAGCGAGAGAATTTTTTTTGGAGCTATAAAAAGAATGGTCAATATATAGTCAAATCTGGATATTGAGTGGCTAGTACTATCTTAAATCATGAATCTAAATTCATATATTCAGAGCCCAGTACGACTCAATTCCAAACTTTTTCTTGGAAAATTAATGCTCTTCAAAAGATGCATCATCTTATATGGAAGAATGTGACATGACATAGCAGTAAGAAATTTAACACGTCGTTATATGAGATATGATCATCACTATTCTAATGTGGGGATAGCGATGAATATGTAAATCATGCTATCTTCGAATGTCCACCAGTTCTTAAGAAATGGAGCTT